>VZTL01047334.1:4020-14456 GCA_013400535.1 Scopus umbretta
AATATTTTGGTGGGTTGCACATCATATTTCTGGAGTCTAATTTTTTGGCAATAAAGGGCATAACCTCACTGAGATTGATTATGCTGTCCCAGTTTCTTTCAAATGACGTACTGCCCATAGCTGAGGACAGTATGTAAATATATAAATATGTATATAGTGTCCAGTGCTGCATATCTGATCTTTCAAAGATATCCCTTTAGTGTAGAAGAACGGTGAGACTGATACAAGTTACTGATACAAGAACCCAAACCCATTTTATAATACAAAGCAAGGCTTTTTTAAGAAGGCTGAATAGATGGATGGCCATTTAGTTTATTAATTATTGAATAAATACCCTATAGTCCTGTAAAAAAATGCAGTAATATCTTATTAAGAATATTATCTTCTTTTGCATTATAAGACCCAATGGGAAACTATAATGGAATATACTGAGATTTATGAGGAGCGACTGCGGTCGCTTGGTTTGTTCAGCTTGGAGAAGAGAAGGCTGAGGGGTGAACTCATCATAGTCTACAGCTTTATCAAGGAGGGCAGCGGAGGGGAAGGTGCTGATCTCCTCTCTCTGGGGACCAGTGATAGGACACGAGGTAACGGTATGAAGCTGCATCAGGCAAAGTTCAGATTGGACATTAGGAAAAGGTTCTTCACTGAAAGGGTGGTCAGTCACTGAAACAGGTTCCCCAAGGAAGTGGTCACAGCACCAAGCCTGCCAGAGTTCAAGGAGCATCTGGATGATGCTCTTAGTTGTATGGTTTAGTTTTATGTAGCCTTGTGAGGAGCGGGGAGTTGGACTCAATGATCCTTATGGGTCCCTTCCAACTTGAGATATTCTATGATTCTATGACTGCAAGCAATGTGAGCTAAAGGAACAGTCAGCACACTCACCACAAAGTTACAAGGGGAATTGTACACTCAAACTTTTTCGGTTTTCCTCCAGATGTGATTGCAAGACGATTTCAAGTCAATTAACTGTGAAAATCTGATATGATATAGCCCTGTTTCTTCCATCTGACAAAAGCTAAGGAAGAGTATAAGAAACAACACTGGTCAATAATGTCCTCTGATGTGTCTTAGTGGTTTAGGGATGTCCTGTGCCAGAAAGTTCGTATTTCTAATTGGTCAAGAATAGCCTGGAAGTAGGAACTGCTAGGCAATTAACTGTGGACAGAAATACCATCAGGAGTTAAGCACAGGTAAGATTTTGGTGAAATCCATCCCTTCTTGAAATTGAAAGTAAAACACACGTATTGATTTCAGCAACATCAGCAATGTATTGATTGCATCATTTACCAGTTCATCAGCCGTTTTGTCCTTGATCTGTTTGCTTTTCTCATCCTTAATGCACCCAGTGTGAAACTCACCTCCCGTTCCATGATAGAAAGGTGGTGTGACCAGTGGCTTTTTCAATTCACAGGACCAGAATGTTGAGAGTTTCAACTGATGGCCTAAGCCCATGGCTAAATCCACTAGTGTCTCCTGCAGCGAGGTGGCATGGTTGCAGTACGGTAACACTAGCCTTGGCTGCAAAGCAGTCTTCATGCTTGTGTCCTTTGGAACTGGAGGAAGTTAGCACCAAAAGGAACAGAGTGAACTAAAGAACGATGTCACCTCCAGGGCGTTGCCTGAGAATTCATTCCCTGTGACACTGTGTAGACTAAGGACACTGTGCTGGGAATAAAAGGGCTGGTGGGCTGTCCTGGTTAAACCACGACATGGGCTTGTGTCATGATTTCATTCAACTAAAAATTGTGGTCTTCTAGTTGTTTTGTTGATGGCAACATCCAGAAAGTCCCTAAATGTTTAAAGGAAAAGTGAAACGTGTTACAGATTTTTCACAGTCTTTACACTAGGAAGAGTTATGTGCAACATTAAGTTTAAATTGATTTTCAGTGTTTGAGCAGTAGCTTGGACAGTGGATCTAATTAGTATCTGTAGTTATTTAAATAACAGTATTGAATGCTTGGGTTGCAACAGTTCCCATCTTGGTTTAGAATTATGTTTGGTTAGGGAAACTCTTCTTATGCTTCTGAGACATGAACTTACTGGGGAACTTTAAACATTGAAAAAAATTTGCTTTTGTTATTTAAGCTGTGATAGTTTTGCTGGAGTACTCAGCTTAGAAACAAGCAATGAAAACAGAAGCTGAGCCACAGAGAAACCTGTCTGCCAAAAAAACACATCTCATCGGAACCATTAATCTATATTTATAAAGGGCTTAAATTTGCCATGATCCGTTGTTAATAAACTTGGTCTTTGGGTGTCTTTTCCACCAGCTTTGTGCAAAGCAGGCAGAAAACTGGCCTGAGTGGTACCTGTGGATGATCAGGAAATGCAAATCCACTACAATCTAAATCACAAACACCTTTTTCCATCCTCTGTAAAGAAGGTATTTTTGGAACAGAAAAAACTGCTCAGATGAGGCCTGGGAGGGCTGTGGGTCACTACTTGATGTTCACCCAAGGAAATAGTCCCACGGGAGCTGGCACATGTTAAATGAACCAGTTGAATCAGAGAAGAAAGACACATGTGCTGTACTCCTTAGCCGTGCTGAGTTATTTGGCCGCTACTTACATTTAGAACAAAATTGTGCATGGCTGTTACATTTCCTTTCAGAGTGAGGAAACAAGACAGATTTATAACCAAGTATGTATGACAGGCTTCTCACCTAATCCTTCAGCTTCTGAGTACCCTCAGTTCCCACTGAGGGCATGGGAAGTACAGGAGTGATAGCACCTTGCAAATGCACGTAAGAAAGAGTATTCAGGGGCTGCAAGTTTGACAGAAGCTGTGACAGAGCTTCGGTACAGGGGTAACACCAGGGATGTCACACATCTTCCTTACGTTGCGATTACATTTACTTTCTGAATAAATCACATTTAGATTTTTTTTTTTTCTCTCCACAAATCATTATGGAATTAAAATGGTAGAAAAGTGTTATTTCAGCCTCTGTGCTTTGAATGATGTTCCTCTAATTTGTAATCACTTAATTAAGGTCTGACATGGTTCAGCTATTCTTTACACTTATAGTGGTTGGCCATCTGGGCTTCACTAATAAATAAACGCTTTAATGGCTGAGCTACTTAATAAACTTTCAGTGAGAGAAGAGGGAAATTAAGTCAATTCTTTCATTATGAAAATATGCTGTGCCATCTAATTGTTCAAAAGCAGATGTCACTCAAATTCAATTAAGCCGTTTAATGACCTGCGTGCTTATTACTAACATGACTGAAGGTTTCACATAGTTAAAGTAAATACAAATGGCTGGTAAGGTTTTAGCTTCTAATGGTTCTGCTTTTTGCTACTTCCCCAAAATATCCACTTCACTCTGTGTTTTTTTCTTATGATACATGACAAATTTGCACTGTCTGGTCTGAAATCAGGGTTTATGTAAATTGTTAACAAACATATTTTTCTTATTTTCACTTCCAAATGTGTTGTTTTGGTCTCACAAAGAATGTGTCAAATGATTCAAATGTGAGGCAGTCATGAATGTTGTTTGTTAGATAGACAGCAAAGCTCCCCAAGCAAGATCTTTGTTTAGTTATTTAGCGGTTTTTTTATTAGTGACAGATTGGGAGAGATATTAAGGCTGCTTTTTCTTTGTAAACAATTTGTTATAATATGCCAAGTTTTAGAACATGTTAATGAAAACTATATATAAGTTCCTCCTGGATTATTAAGAAAAGGATATGTACTATTCACTGATTATTAAAATGCTGTTCAGCACTTCAGTTTTTATAACGTGCTTCCCTCTTCCTTGTTTCCCTCATCCTCCTGAGTTTTTTAATTAGCTAATTATTGCTTAGTACTTATTACTTACACAAAACTCAGAATGGATTATCTCCGTTACAAACTTAAATCCATGTTGCAGATTTCATGGCCACATATGCATTGTGAGGTGGTTCACACAGTCTTTCCTGACAGAAATATGAAGTTGTGTTGATCAGATGTAGGTCATTGTGGCTATAATGAACTGGTGGTTTATTATAATAAATGCTTACTATAATAAACAATGGTATAGACTTAAAGAAATTCTACGGATTCTGTGCCTCCCACAATAACATGTACGTTCTAACTGTTGCCATGCTGCATAACTTAACCTCACAGTATTCACTGTCCAAGTCCTTTTCTTGACCTTGCCATGGGCAGTAAGGTCAGTTACAGCTGGTCAAAGCAAACATTTGTAGGAAAGGTCTAGGCATAGCTAGCCCTGCCTGGGGGTGGGAGAAGGACTAGATGGCCTTTTAAAATCTGTTTTTCCACTGGATCCTATGCAAGTATCTTTATTAAAAGCAAATGAAGTTTTTCAGATGTGCTGATAATTCCAAAACGGTGACTTAAAAACAAAAAGAAATGCTGGAGTAAACCCTAATGCAGATGGCTTCCTGCTAAGGAGTGAGAAGCCTATCCTTCAGACATTCATCTCAGGTCAAGGCTCTCTTGATTTCCAGACTCCACGATGGGAAGCAGATAACCTGGGAACCCTGAGGGCCCAGAACTGTCCACATGGTGATGCAGCCCTAGAGCAATAGACCCTGAAAAACAAGGCTCTTCAGCATCTGGTGCTGCCAGGCAGCTGGCAAGCCTCCAGCTGAGCATTGTCTGTGTTCCAGCAGAGGAGTTTGAATGGGACGCATTTCTGCAAAATATTTGCATTTAGACTTAGTCGTTGTTTTCCGTTTTACAAAGCAATTTTTAGCCTACTTTTGCCACATCACAGCCCACGTTTTCGCTGGGTCAACAACCCACAGCAGCACTTCTAATCTGTCCATTTCTCTATCCTTGTGGGAGCATGGGGCTACCTGGAAAGCACTGCTCCACCCTCTAATTCTTAAATGTGTCTGTGTGTTTCAGAAAATAGCTAAAGGTACTCTCTGAGTAAGAGCTTTGCCACATGGATTTTGAGGCCAGTGCAATTGTGTTTTTTTTAACTGGCTGTAAACAGTTTGGACTGCAACTGACATCATTTGTGCTTTCCCATGTTCAGAAGTCATCCATCTGTGTTAGGAAGTAGGTATGTTTGTTTCCTTATCAATGTACTAAAAGCAAGCTTGTAATTGCGAGGACTGTTACAGTTCAGACGTGGAAAATATTTTAAGTTCCTCTGGAGGAAAACACAGATTTTTTTAAATTCAGAAACATGAAAGAGCATGGCCAAACTGAACCCACTTGATAACCAAGTACCAGAGATTTGCTAGAAACCCTTCTGAACAGCTAGAAAATTAAAAAAGAAAATCAAGAGCAAGAAATCCAGTGACTCCATTACTGCATAACATTTCCCTTCACCTTCTTACCTCTGTGGCTACGGTCATCGGCTGTAATTCACAAGCTTTTTTAGAAGGTGAATCACAAACATGTAAAAGATAATGTTCTCTTTTCCTCTATCTCCTCTGTTTTCTCTGTTTTGTACAGTTTATACATCAGTGAGCTTCTCTGATGTTTTGCCAATAGAATCTTACTGGGTTATTCTACGACACAGATGCTCCTTAAAAAAAGTTGCTTTTCTTTCCTTGGTTACGTTCTTATATAGGCTCACCTGGGTGAAGTCTCACTTACACGGACTCAGCTGGGTGAAATCTCACACTGCCTATTTCAGAGTTCAATGTAACAAGTGTCTTTTTCTAGGGCAAGGCTACCGACATCTTAAAAAAGACGATACTCTCTGCAGTAAGTGTTGTAATTATTCAGAAGAGGAATCAGTCTTTCACTTGGGGAATTTCACAGGAAAAGGTAAGTGTGTCCTGCTAGTGCTCAGAGCTGAACGAAACCCATGTTGGCATGGTTAGTGCAGTTCTGAGCTTGGTCTGATCATTCACTGTACTAACATATTCCTGTGGCTTTTGGCCAGCTCAAAGTAAGGGTGGGGTATAGCCTGTGAAGCACTGTAAAACACTGTGCTTTTTCAGTCTGAAGGGCTGATATTATCTAAGAATATTTTTTCTAAAACCACTCTGAAATTAACAGAGACAATTTTGAAACTTGAACAGATCTCCAAACTTCCTCCAATAGAACAGATTTTAAGAACTAGTCAGGAGTTAAAACAGAAAATAAGTACAAATACTTTGTGGTACACTCCTCAAGGATTGCCCTGTCTACTTGTCTTTCTAGCCACGGTTACGTGTCACGATCGGCTCATCAGCAAATCCAGTTTACGAAGTTATCTTCACCATTTCTGTTACTTATTCCCACTCCTTCTCAGCTCTGGTAACCCAATTTTTTGTGTGACTCTTTCCACAGCTGCACTTGTGGAATAACATAAACTAAAGCAATAATTTTCTAACATTTCTTTTTAAGGAAATTTTGTTTTAGGCCAGGGCATTTAAAAATTGTTTGGAGAGCTGCCGTGCTCAAATCCAGAGGAGATGATAAGCTTTTGGAGAGGGGATGTAGGAAAACACAGTTGGATGCAAATATGAATCTGGAAGTGGATTTGCTGCCAATAAAACTGCAGCTTGTGTGGAGAGAAAGCTGCTTCCTCCTAACTAGTAATTCACTGTAATTTAAAAATCGAAAATTCTCAGTTAAGGTCTCTTTTTATCAGGTTTTGATGGGGAAATTCTCAAAATTCAGGAAGGATTTGCAGAACAGGACAGTAAGGAAGAGCTGCCAGGCTCTTAATGGCCTTTGGAAGCAAGAAATAATTCAGCAGGTTCTGCTGATGAATGAACTCAACACTTATTAAAGATGAAAACTCTTTCTCTGCATACTGTCAGGACAACCCTACCTAAATAAGAGTAGGTAAAGAAAAAAAAGCCACATTTTATATTCAACAATAAAGGAAGGTGCACAGATCTTCTAAGTGCTATTTTGTCCTTCACTGTGCAGCAAAGGAGAGAAGAGGAAGAAAGAAAGATGATTCAATATGAAGAAGCTTGAACTCAGACGGTAAGGACTAGGCTTAATAAAGAACTTCAGCCCCTCAAGATTAGCCCTCTGTAAACACTTGCATTCTCAGAGTCTCAACTCAAAATGACTCATGGGGGATTCAGCGCTTGCAGCCAGCCTGTGAGAACCAGGTTATACGTGACATCCTGCTCTCCTAGCGCAGGAACAAGAGGCTCCTAATCTCTGCTCTCTGGACTGTTTCTGTTTTTCATGTAATAGTTGTTCAATATAGATGCATGCATAGTACTAAACTTCTTATGGAACTTAGCTGTGAAATATTTTTGTTCCTTTCTGCAGGTCAACATCCGAATATAAATGTTTTCTCTGAGGTTCAGTATCAGGATGTTGAGGGAGCATCTACTCTAGCACAGTTTTGCTTTTGGCCTACAAGAGGACTCTCTTTCTGTATTGATGAAATTTTCTCTTTATATTGGAGGTGATTTTCAGAAGGCTGTTCTTAAGGTATATTGTATATATCTTAAGACACTGTAGAAATTAATTGAGCAATTTCAGTACTGAATATCTTGTGGACATCTGTGATCATCAGGAGAAACCTGGGACGGTAGTAAAAGATTTGCTGTAGGTTAAAACATTCTTTGATTTTGAAAAGCAACTGTAAAACTGGAATCTTGAAGCTGTGTATGTATTGGGAGAGGACTTGAAGAGCACAGATAGCTTTGTAGGTAGCTGCTAAAGCCATTGCAGGACATGGAGTTACTGTGCAATAGCAAGGACAATGCAAGCAGAGTATTTTCATGCCTGCTACTCTCCAAACTTTACATTTGTCTCCCTATATCCAAAATTAAATAGATAGATAGTTAGATAGATAGATAGATAGATAGATAGATAGATAATAAAGAAAAGAAAATATCTAAACTCTGTAGTTGGGAAGCAAAAAGAAGATGAATATAAAGCATCACAGGAATTGCTCCCTCAGTCTGCAGGGAGACGACCTGAAATAACAGTCCTGAGACATGTGAGTTGCACTCATCTTTGCTTTGACAAGTTAATGAGAGCAATTTATGGTCATCCTCTTAATGACTTTACTGTTGATCAAATCACACTAAAAGGAGAAATCATGTTGCAACGATTTGCACAGTCCACTGGGAATGGCAAAACTTTCTGGCAGCAAGAGGAGGCAAATCTGAGCTTTTTCATGCCAGATCATGCAACCCTACTACTACCAGCAGTAGGAACTTATGACCAGAGACAAATGCAGGACTCACCGTTTTGGTGGCATCATGGACTTGCTACGGCTTATGTGATTTATGAAGTTGCATCTTCAGAAAGAATTGTATCTACACAAAGCCTGCTGATGCACAGGGCCTTCCATGGAGATGTTAGAGAGGGCACCAGTTATTTTCAGGACCCTGTGGTTATGCTTCAGGAGATCAGTGGCCAGTATCTGAGAGCAAAGCAGCAAGCTGGATTCACAGAACCCAGATAAATGCAGAAGACCTACCATCTGACATTAAGTGTCAAGTAAGCACTGTCAGTGTGGGATCCTCGAATCCACGCTGGCCATCCCAGACCAGGAATTGACTGCTACACTTCCACAAAATGAGTTCTTAGAGTAGGGCAGCATTTCAGAATGCAGTCAGGTAAACTGGACACAGAGGCAGCTCCACAGAGCTTGGTATCAAGCCAAGGCTGTCAGCTCCTCTTGCATTCAGGTGCAGCAATTCCATCCATGTTCTTTGTTACAGATGAAGCAATTTAAAATGAATTCTTGCAGGAGTGCTAGACCTATTAAATACATACACACAAGCTCCTTTGTCTCAAAAAGTTAGAATGTAATGGATAGCTTATCTGCTAAAGGGATAAATCTGTTAGAGGAATTCTTTTCCGTGTACCAAACCAACACATAATAAGCTAGAGGGTTTGAGATACAATAATTGCTTCCTATATTGGAAGGAATTGAGCTCTAGCCTTTTGCCAATGCAGTAAGCTTGAAAGTTCTTTTGCCTGTACTGGTATAATAACTATACTTACTTTCCCATGATGGTTTTGGTAACTGTGCCTCTCTAATAAGATTCACAATCATAATCATGAAAGCTTTTCTGTGTGTTCACATAAAGTTTTGTTTTTAAGGCCAAAGGTCTAATTAGCAATCAGCTGGAGCAGTCTGAAGCCAACAGTAAATCTTTGCTATAAAGTGCAATATGTTTAGGTCTTCGTTCCATTATTTAGAAAGAGCCATACACTGAGGAATCTGATTCATATAGTCCAACATATCCGTAGTGTAACTGCTTTGAAATTGCCATAATTACACAAGGGATAAAGCTTATTGAATTTAAGAAAGCAGCAAGAGGACTCATCTCCATATTTCCATAGATAAAATGTTGAAGATAGTGATCACTCATCAGCATTCAAAGAAGGGCTATGTCAATCTCAACTCAAACTCTAAGAGTGCTGGCATAAAAAGGTGTTTAACTTGCTTGAAAATGAAAGCCAGCATTGATTCCTGCCTCACTTGGGTGTGCAAGAAGAATGATCATGAAGTTGTAAAGATCCAGTTCTTAGCTGCTTTTCATACCCACACAGTATTATGCATAATATCAAGACTCTGGTGTATAATCTTAGAAGGTAGGAGCTTTTTCTATTTCTTTTAGAAGTTATTAAGTGATGAACTTTAATCAAATTTGGTTTTCTCCATGTACAACAGTTTTCATACTATGGTTTTAACACAGAGAAAAGATCGATTTCATACTTTGTGCATGATATCTCATTGCTCTGAGTCTGTTTCCTTAGGAAAAGGAATAATTCACTAGTGTTTCAGAGCTGTGAATGAAAGCCTCTAACAAAGTCATCAGGCAAAACCCTTGCCAGCTTTTCAAAAGACAAGCTGAACAGCTCTCAAAAAAGTGCTTTGGAAAACTTAGCTACTTTTTCAACTGGGAGATGAGCAGTCTTTAAAAATTTGACCTGTAGCAAAGCTAAGAAGGGAAACTAAATCTCTTGTACTCGGTGGACTTTAAATGGAATGACACCCCTTCTGGGAAAATGGGCACGATGAGCTTGCCTGTAAATGCTATGCAAGTTTGTTAATTATACCATTATCTGGACATCTTTTCTTTTTCTGTTTCATTTATGTGTTGCATATCATCATAAACATGCACAGTCTACAACAAGGACTATCTCTATATGCCTGCCTGCGAGAGGCATAACACACGTGATTCCCAACTCTGGCTGTGGTCCCTGGCTTGACTGGCTTAAAAATGATGTTCATTAGTCAGAGGTTTTCTGTCCATGGGGATCAAATACCAAATACTTCAGATGCACTTCTAACAAGATAACATGATTGCTCGCGCTGAGATCTTACTCCTGTAAATTACAATGAAATATGGTTGCTATTGTGATTGTCTAAAGGCAATTTTTCTCCGTAATCCTTGTTCCCTTTCAGCTCATTGTGTCAGAATTTATTTTTTCATTCCTGTTCCATGTTTGAATCTCACCTGATGGTCTCAGCTAAGTTTGAAGTATGACCACAGTGAATTAAAATACTCCCCTATCACTATGCTGATGCTGGTAAAAAAAAAAAAAAAAAAAAA
>VZTL01047335.1:0-15459 GCA_013400535.1 Scopus umbretta
ACCTGCTGGCAACAGTCCTCCTAGTGCACCTCAGGATACAATTAGCCTTCTTTGCAGCCAAAGCACATTGCTGGATCATGTTCAACTTGGTGTCTACCAGAATCTCCAGATCTTTTTTTGCAAAGCCCCTTTCCAGCTGGGTGGCTCCCATTCTGTGATTCTGTGTAACATAACATCCTGTGATTCTATGTAATGTGGAAAAGGTTGCCTATGGCTTTTCAAAAAAAAGACGTTTTTTCTCTTCAGAATCAATTTGTTAGCAAACTTTTAACAGTTTGAATATTTACAGACAGGGGAAATTCTTAAAGAAAATGTATAAAGAAATAGTATATTAATTACAACTTCACACAGGCAAGATTAAGCAAAAAGAGCTTTTTGTGCATGTAAAAACTCTGAGCTTGATAAGCAAGACTGGTGCCTCAGGTTGTTCCTCCCCTGGTGCAGGACTTTGCGCTTCTGCTTGCTGAACTTCATGAGGTTCCTGTCAGCTCATTTCTCTACCCTGTCAAGTCCCCCTGGATGGCAACACAACCCTCTGGTGTATCAGACGCTCCTGCCAGTTTGGTGTCATATGCAAACTTGCTAAGGGTGCATTCTGCCCCATCATCCGGATAATTAATGAAGATGTTGAACAGAATTGGACCCAGTACTGATTCCTGGGGTACAGGGCTAGTTACTGGCCTCCACCTACACTTCTTGCCATTGATCACCACCCTCTGGGCCCAGCCATTCAGCCATTTTTCAATCCACCTGAATGGTGGAATGGCAGCACGTTACATGTTTTTCTGTTTGGCAAGCATAACATCAGAACAGGCTGTGAACGGAAGTTTACACTGTAGTTTTGCAGATGTTTTGAAGACTTCCTTACCAGTACAAGGTGCAGCCTAGAAAAAGCACAGAAACAGGTATTAGGAAATGTATCACAGACTGATGTGAGGTGGGAATTGGAGTCTGGATGCAGAATGAATGGGAATAGGTAAAGCATGAATGATCTATAAAGGCCTTTGAAAATGAGGGCAAGCAGCTTCTGGCTTAGTGCAAAACTTTCTGGCTTTTTCATGTGTATGAATTGGCAAAGACAACACTGGAAAATAAGAATCAAAATATATATTGTCATTTTTTTCTTAGGGTCTACAATATTTCATTAGATATTGCAGTTTATCTTAACATAGTCATATCTACTTTGTAAGTCTGCAACTGAAATACCTTAGCTTAGTGATAATTTGCTGTAATTAGTCTACAAATATTTCTACTGCTAGGCACAGTTCTGAAGATCTGGCAATTGGATTTTAAAATACTCCTTCTAAAACATTAGTGAATGAGGTTAAAACTAGCACAGACAGTTTTGCGTGTCCAAAATCAGGTAATTGACATTAGCAGTGACCTGAATAGTGTAGTCCTGGTGACGTTCATCAAGGATTTCCAGCAAGAGTTCTTTCCTTGGCAGCAAGAAGCATTGACATTGCGGCGTGGAAGCGACTGCTTGTGGCATAAATCCAGAACTTTGGTAACCCAAAAAGCTCTGTATTGTTACTAAACTGAAAGTGCATTTAAACCCCCCCTCCTTTGATAGAACCACTACCACTGTTCAGAATGGCTGTTAACGAGATTATGCAACTGCTGCTGATTTACTCAACTCAATGACTAAGCATGCTCCATTTTTTCATAATGAAAAACCACAGAGATAGATGTGTTGAGGTTTCTCAGTTGAAAGCGGGGCTAATTGGATTTGGAAGTAAACCTGTTATGGCTCCCTCTCTGCTTCCACAGTTTGCTGAATTTTCTGCTGTTACTGTCAGAATGGAAAGCCAGCATTAGAAAGCTGAAGAGAGCAAGATCTTTTTACTTCTATAGAAATTTGCTATGTTTTCCTGGTTTTCTGTGATTAGAAGTTCGGGGGTTTTTTTGCATTTAACTGATTCCTCCTTATCTCGGTCTCTTGTAGTAAGTTGCCTCCTGTGTATTGAATCCATACTGAATTTTATTATTTTTATTGCAATTCCTCTCTGTTCATCCTGCCCTCCCCTGTTGGTTACATTTATGTTATAATTTCTGGTTTTTTTTAGCATATATCCAAAAGTGCAAACGGTTCTCTCATTTAGTTGAGCTCTATGTTCACATTCTAAATGTATTTTTTGCCCATTGTGCAGTTTCTTACTCCTTTCTGACCAACCAGTTTATCAGGGTAGACATTACTACAGCCTTTGATGGAGAAATATTTCTAGAGACTTTGGTGCAGCGATAGAAGAGCTCACTAAAAATAGTTGCTTGCAGCATTCTTGGAGGAATTGAAAAATACGATTTAGACATTTTCGTTATACGATACTCTACCCTACTCTACTGTACTATAATTGCTACCATTACTAATACGTTAAATGGATTTGGTAAACATAAGATAAATGTGCCAATTTCTTCTACTGACAGAGAACAGATTTACTTCCACGATGGCTATGAGTCAGACCGCTTTGGCAGTGATGGTACACAGTTGTTCAATTAGTTCGGCATAAAGAAATATTTGTGATCTAAGGCATGACAGGTGGTGATGGAGGGTTAGTCTTTTTCCTTACTGATGCAGATTTTTTTGCATGTGTAAGGATGGAGGGAGACTTTGGGGGTGGAGTTATGCTGTGGGTAGACTGAAATTGTATGAGAACTGTTTTATTCTGCGTTTTGTGATTTATACCGATGTGTGTAGTAGCTGCAGAAGGTGGTATTTTGGAGGTGTTGCCTACCGTTTGTCACATGATTTCAGCTAGTGCAGGAAGGAATGAGTAAACTGAATGACAGGTATATTGCTCCTGTCTTACTTCTGCCATTTCAAAAACCTCTGGTTTTACCCGTTTTAGACCAACCTTGTGAAGCTGCTTTTGATGCACTGGGCAAATCCCAATCTTCTTAACTGCAATAATGAAAAGCCTTCAGGTAGGTGAAAATTCATGTATATTATGTATGCACTAGTTATTGTGACACTGTTATCTTTCCTTCTTGCTTTCTTAGTTACACATACACAGACACACATGTATATGTGTGTACATATAATTTATACAGTGTGTAGACTTACAGGCACATATACATGTGTGTATATGTTTTTACATATATTGCTGAGAACTGCTAGTCATGATCATGAAGGATATTCTATCAAATGCTAGCACATTTTTCCATTTGTTGCATTCCCTGTTTATTTTTAGTTACGTTTCTTCCTTGTAAGTTCTTCAGTGCCTTGGTGGTAGCTGCATTTACACTTCCTTGGTGACTTAGGCTGAGTTCCTTCCTTTGTCTCAACTGATGATAGTACATAGCCTCATGAACTGGAATCTATAGCTACTGACTGAAAATAAATTCACCATCCAGGTTTCAAGTGTAACACTTGTTTTTTCCCTCAGAAAAAAGCACCTTCTTAGACTGAGTAGCAACAGGGAACTGAAGCACTGGCTCTAAAGATAACAGAATTACAGAATATATTAGGTTGGAAGGGACTTCAGATCATCTGGTCTAACCCAGTGATCAAAGCAGGGCTAGTGCAGTAATGCTAGATAGCAGTGTTGGAGAGAAGCAGCATATGGTTGTTCAACCTTCTATGCCTAGGATAAAATGAAGAAAGAAAACAGTAATCTAGAACATAGAATGTAGAAAATAGAACCAGTAATGTAGAAAAATGAGAAACTTCCTTTGCATAATAAACTAAGATATGTTATGCTTCAAATAATGTGCCACCTACAAATACACTCACAGGGAACTTCATGACACTTAACCTTGGGAAAGCTGTGTGTGGTTAGATACATACCAGTTTGTATTTGTATAAAAGGCTGTGGACCAAACTGAGATCACCTAACAATACAGCTAGCTAACCACATTTAGTATGCATTTAACACAGCTGAGTTAGCTATATTTCTGGTCTGCAGACACAACTTATTTCAGCACTTCTGTATGTGCAAGACATATGCATCTAGTTTGTAGAAACGTAAAAGGTTTGAAAAGGATTTCAGCACACATTTTCATTGAAATACAGAGTTGAAAACAGTTGTGTTGCTTTTCCTGAAGTCCTGTGAATTATTGAATAATACTTCAGTTCACAATACAGTGAGAATGGTTTTGAGGTTTTGCAAATGACAGCTTAATTCTATACTGAGTTTACTTTGCTTTTGTTTTCTCAGTAATTTCAAGTGTTACTTTATGGTCAATATCTGAGAAATTATTTTCATTTTACCTGGCCAGATGCTTAATATTAATCTGATCTAGAGATTTGAACTGAAAGGAGCTTTTCTGCACTGTTTTCTTTGTCTGATATCCTGGTGTTCCAATGTATTAGATGTTGCAGCTTCTGAGTTTATTGAGGAAATGCTTCTGAAGGCTGAAATTGTTTGGGAGGAAAAAATGAAAGACCCTTTAGCTGTTTCTACTTTATCTCAAGAAGAGCCATATGAAGAGATCATCCATGATCTGCCTACAATTTCCAATAAACTGTAAGTGTTTCTGTTGTTAAGAGTGATGCACTGAGGCCAGATTATCATTTGAACTGTATTTGTCAATTTGTTAATCCTTTCTGTGTGTCCTTGGAGATATTCAAAACCCATTTGGACATAGTCCTGGGCAATGGGCTCTATGTGTCTCTGCTTGAGCAACACAGTTGGACAAGTTGCCCTCTCGAGGTCCTTTCCAACCACAACCATTCTGTGATTCTGCAGTTCTGTGCGATTTGGTGGGTCCAGTAGCTCTCATTTTGGAAATCTACTGAATCATCTTTTATATTTGTATCTCCCACCTCTTTTTGTCAACCTTAGTTCCATAAATACAGAGTATGAGTTATAAAATACGTTGTTATAATTGCCAGTAAAATTATCTGGGCTTATATTAGCAGAATTATTAGAGGTTAATACTGTAGATTCAAACATTGTTTTATTAAAGTAGGTAGGAATAGTGTAGTAAAATTACCATTGCTTATGAGAAAAGCAGGGACAAGTCCTGAAAGTAAAAATAATATGTGCAATCACAGATAAAATGATACAGCTCCAGGCAGTTAAAAATCTGTAGTTACCTTTATACTGCTTAAAAAGGAAAGCAAAATAGGAAGAAAATATTTATCTACTTAGGGAAAGCACCTTTCCTCCCCCTTTCCAAAGCTCAGCTTCATTCCAAGTACTTCTTCTCTTCCCCCTTGTTGTTGCTGCAAGTTACATTTAATCCCTTCAGTGAGGGATTCAGGGTTCAACAGAGCAGGGTTGCAGTTATTTCTCTCTGCTGCTCCGTCCTTCTTGCTCTTTTCCTGTGCTTTGGCATGGGTCCTCCAAAAGCTGCAGCACCTTTGTCGGTGTACCTGCTGCAGCATAGCTCCTCCAAGGGCCACAGTACTTCCAGGGAAATATCTGCTCTAGGGTGGACCTATCCAAGGGCTGCAGTCCTTCCAGGGGAGCACCTGTGCCAGCGTGGCTTCTCCATGTGCCACACAGGAAAAGAGCAAGAAGGAGGCGGTGGAAGAGAGAAATAACTGAAGTCCCTTTCGGATTGGTGGTGGCGGGGAGGTGCTTGCTCTGCTGTGGAGCACCTCCTACTCCTCTGACCTTGGTGGTCCATCTTTTGTTTCTCAGTCTTTTTGTTCCCTCTTCCTTCTCTCCCTGTGGCATCTTTTGCCCTTTCTTAACTATGTTTTCACAGAAGTGCCACCAGCTTGGCTAATGGACTCTGCTGTGTCCTATGGTGGGTCCATTGCGGAGCTGGCTGAAACCAGCTGTGTCCAGCGTGGGCCAGCATGTGGCCTCTCCCCACAGAGATCCCCCTGGAACCCTTCTGCTACCAAAACCTTGATCTTGTGCCCAGTACAGTAATTTGCAGGAAATACACTTTGCTTATTGCATTATATAAATTTTAACAGCATCTCATTATAAATTTTACAAATTTACAGATGTGTTTGTGATGTACCATTAATTAATGCATTGCCACCTTATCTGAGTGTTTCTTACTGTTTTGCTAAAATATTATCATTTGTGAATAAAACGGTGGAACCTGGCCATGAAAATGGGTAGCAGCAGTGGCCAAAGAGTAGAGAGCTGGTTTTGTACTGGAAACCACACTGTAACATAACCAACATTTGTCTTTCCTTTCTATTACCAGTATGAGTTTCTTTGAAGGTTGACTAAACAAATTAGCTAAAGGACAAGATTTTACTAATGTCTTGAGGTTTTTTGAAGGTTCACCAATGCAGCAAACCTAAGGTCTATGCTGGAAAGTTTTGCCAATTTTAATTCTAATGGTATAATCAGAAGAAATTCTGTTTCTCCACTGGCAAAAATACCTGCACCAGAATACATTAACTGACATAGCTTATGGCTCAGGAAATTAAATTCCTGTATCTGTTTAAAGGTGACTTTAGGCTTCTGATATTGCTGCAATGATCACCACTGCACTTCTAGTTTAGAACATGTGCTTGTAGAATTTTCTTGGTGAAATAGTCCCTAAGCACACAGATAGTGCAGTTATCTAGGTAGTAGTAAGTAATAAAAAATTAGGAATTTATTCTCAAAGTAATGCTGACCTAATCACATTATATATTTTCTGATACATATTTAAGTAAGTAAATATTAATTATATTAATGGGTGTGTTTCAAAATCAGCAGAAGAATGTGAAATAAGGTATACATAGATGTGTTTGAGACAACAAAGCAGAAAAGAGATTGCATTTTTCTTCTTACAAAGCATTTCCATTTAACCATTTATGTAGCAACTTGCATTTCAATTATTCTAGTGGTTTCAAACACTCTTCTAGTGTTTAATCCATTCTGGGGTTTCTGTTATGTAACTTTAAAAAGTTTTTTAGACTGAAATTTTAGAGGTTACACAGTTTACAGATGTTAACTGGCTTAGAAATTGTTTGGAGGATCTCAGAATGCCTGCGGAAGCCTTACAGTAACAGAAGTTCTCTCCAACAAAAGCTATAAGCTCAAAGAGCCCATGTCATTGCAGAACCTGACCTGATATAATGCTTTTTATAATCTCTTTCTATCAGGTCATAAGCTACAGTAGTGTTTCAAGTATTGATGATAAAACTGCCAGTTATTTCATTGCCAGCTCCCAGGTTTTGCATGATTACTTTTTTTCTTAAAAAACAAGGACATGCTAGAGGATGGCAAGTTATAGAAAATCATCTCAGTTTATCTAAAAAAAAAAAAAAAACCAAAACCCAAGCAAAACTTCAAATTAATTCCAAATATAATGGCTTATACACCAAAAAATTAAAATTACTATTCCTCCATATAACATGCAAGATTTTTTCCTGGTTAGGTATGCCAGTAGCAACAGTCCTACCTTGTTCAAATAAGATTACCCCAGATAACTCTCCTTCCTGTCTATTATACAACATTATTTTGGCTTAAGTCTCCCTTTGTGGTTAATTATCTATTATTTATCCATTAATTTTCATAAAAGAAGATAGTTCATGCTAATCCACTTGCCTACATTAACATAAAATCTTCTCTTGTGCTGTCCTATAGTTCAGTTTTCAATGGCATTCCTTGACTTCATCTTGTGATTGATAGAAATACATATAAATGTTAATAGAAATATTTTTATAAAAAGCCACTGTTTTCTGGAAACATTTTATTTCAATTTGTTTTATTTTTCACAGTGTCTTCTTGAACCTGAGTCATAATGAACGGTTGGAGTAATTTTAATATGTTTTTTTTCTTTTTTGTAATCATTCATATTTTGTTGTAATATGAATTATATGTCAGCATTTCCATCATGTAAAGTCATATTAATATCTCACAAATGCATATAATTTATAGGCTAATCTCCTGTACCTCAATACATGGAACACACCTGTTAAGCCATGTTATTATTGCCTTCTTAAGTTCAAAAAACTTAGGGAAACTTCAGGAAACAGTAGGCACCTTTTTACCCCACACTTTGCTGTGATTTACAACCTACTTCTCTTTTGTGACACCTGAAAAGTTTATGTGGTTGCGCAGAGTTTACAGCTGAATTTTAAGAAGTGTTTCTATTGTGTATTGTATAGTTAACACAAAAATGGTAAGATTATAATAGGTAAGGCTCAACTTTACAGCAAAAAAAAACCCCTGGATCTTTACAATTTAAAAAGAAACATCACATAAATAATAAAAAGTTATAAATGGCAGTGCTTTGGTTTTTAATATTTGAATTCCGTTGGCTTATGCTTTTCTTTAAATCTTTCTTCTCTTTGTCTATGATTAAATCTTAAAAATAATTCAGACCAAAGGAATTTGAGCAGTTTTGGACAATAGCAAAAGACTGCTCAAAAAGAAAACTTTGTATTTAGTTATATTTTGTTCAATTCTGAGTCTGGGTAAAATGTGAATTAGTATTAGAAATTTCTGCTTGTGGGTGTCACAGCTATTTCATTTCTTTTACTGTCTAATCACTGGTATCTCTTATTCTGTGACATCTAATTGCCAGGTTCATGAAAAGAGTTGGCTAATGGCTTTTCTGTTCTGCAATCCAAATCAAGAAAAAAGGCAAAAACAGTTGGCACTTGGATCTTTCATTCATATGACATATGGTAAAAAAATTACGGCAAATCTGTTTTAGGTCAATCAAAGCAGTAAAAAAAAAAAAAAAAATCTACTTTCACTAGTGTTCCTCGAGACGTTTTACATGAATTTACATGAAGCAAAACTTCATTAGAAAGGAAGTTGTGTGTATTTCATTAAAAATGTTGAAACTAATTCTTTCAATGTTTGCAGACTGAGGGTTTCATCAAAAGAAGGGGTTTGTTCATGTATTTTTTTCCAATGGGAAACTACTTTGACCTGTTTTCCAAGGAATTCTGCTTGGAAGGTGTTTTGCCTTTACTTAGGACTGTACCTTTCTAAAACTGTGTTTCGGTTTTGTTTCCAACAGCAATGGCAATCAGTGTTAGCTATGGGTCCTCCTTCATTTCATTTGAGTTAACTGTGTGTATAATCCTGGCTTTATTATAATCAGTGAACAAACTCAAGTGACTTAGAGTAAAAATGAGATTTTTTTTTTATTATTATTTATTTTTTTTTTAACTGAGTTTGGCATCTGGGCTTTATCACATAGTAGAATGCACTATTCCCACATTCCCACATTGAGTCCACATTTCCTTTCAAAGACATTATGCACACATTTTGGCAAGAAGCTGTTGTACACTCCATGAGATTGTCTCATTTCCACTGTCAGAGCCCAGATGATTATTTTTTAAGCTGTTTGTGTTCTCAGCTCCTGGGGCTGATTCCTTGCTAATTCCTCTGGATGTAAAACACTGCCAAAATCATCCAAGATTTTGGCATTGTTGTTTTTCAGAAGTGTGATATGGTCTGAAGTGTCAGTTGGGAAAAGATCTCCATGCATGTAAGAATGGGTTTAACATGTGAATGAAGAATATCGTGTATCGTTGCAGTAATTTCAGGGGTTTGCTGTTTGGTCGGATTTTTTTTAGCATATCAAATTCAAAGCAGCTTTTAGTCATAAAACATATCTGGGATATTGTCTGATTAAAAGTAAGCTAAAAAGTGGTGGAATTTAATTTTGTTAACCACGATGACAATAACTGTATTAAATTATTTCAAAACATATTCTTTTTCAAAGCAGTATTGTGTAGGTTAATTGTGTGTTTTAAATTCAGTTTTCAAATTGGCTATTGATTTGCCGGCCTAGTGCTGTCAGAAGCAGACTCATGCATATTCTCTTTGGCTTTCTCAGTTCTGCTTTGGAAAAGATATGCATAAAGGTGAATTTTAAATCAAAGTGTTTTGCTTGGTGTCTTTGGGAACAGACCAACCTATGTAAACAGTTTATTTCTCACCAATTTCTTTTTTGTACTTGGACCAGGAACTAGTGTCTCAGCCCCGAGTTGTGCCTTAGCTGTGTGTTTGTGCCACCCACATTTGACAATCTTTTGTTTGTCTGACATCTCCAGGAGGAGTCTAATTGCTTTATTGATTCTCTTTGTAGCAATCCCCTGGCTTTACCGATTGCCAAGCAAGACAGTTTGCTGGAGAAAGACACCATGTTTAAAGATGCAGCTAAAGGCTTATGTAAGCAGCAATCTCAAGACGGTGCATCTGAAAATGCCACTGTGAACGCTACAACCAAGCTTGAACAGGTAATGGCATGCAGTTTCTTGAAATGTTTGTTAGGGCTTAGGTCTGGAAATTGTAAACCTAATGAAGCCCAAGACCATAGCAATTTTTTTCCAGTCACCACACAGCAATACCATTTGCTCTGTGGAGCCTCGTCTCCTTGGTCGCTCCCTGCAATCAGTCTGGCCCTGCAAAGAGTTCCCTCTCTGCAAACTGAACATCTGCTTCCTGCCAGCTGCTGGTGGCAGGTCAGGGGCTGGGCGGTCGGAGGGCTCAGAGCTCCTCAAACTCTACTCATGGTTCACAACAGGGGAGGCACAACTGTTAGCTCTGCCCAAAGTGTGCTCTTGTCTCCAGCTTCGGTTTACAAAGGAAAGGAACACGACCTGGGAGACTGCAAAAACAAAAAGAATGTCTAAGGAATATTATGCTGCAAAATAAGTGACTGTAATTTAAAGACAGGAATTCCCAGATTTACGGCTGCATGGTTAACTCCCTTTCTTGTGCTAGTGCACTAGGATACAGGCACTGATTATTTGGATACCCTCTACAGTTTTCTTCGCAGGATCACAGTCTTATGCAGTATATCGGGTAAATGCAAAAGGAGGCAATTATCTGTTGCTTGTAAATCTTGCATGTCCTAATTTTGAATGTTTAGGACTTAAATGTTAGTTGGGTTGGATTTTGGTTTTTTGGGGATTTTTTTGGTACAAGGGGTTTTATTTGCTGTTCCATGTATTTGGGAAACACATATTCCAGAAGTATTTAGCTATTTAAGAAAAGAACACCTACTTTAGAATTGGAGGGTGGAGGGGAGAATTTCCATTTAAAATCTTTTACTGCAAGTTTGAAACATAACAAAAGAGCAAGATATTGATTCCATTTAAACCATGTTCAGTTAAAAAAAATATGCATAACTGCCTTGGCAGAATCATGCACACTCCACTGCTTTTTGTTTGAATGCATTCCAGAGGAATGTGTTAATTGTATGAGATCAATCAGTGAGTTCATGTGTCAATTAAATGAGTCCATCTCTGAAAGTTCTCAGCTTTGGGATCCCATAGAGCACTCATTTCCCTATTCAGTCAGAAGATACTACAAAATGTTTTGCGGTTGGTTTACATCTTGGTTTTATGTCATACAATTTCTGGCCTTGCATACTCTGCAGTGGTGTGATGAAAACATAGTCAATCCAAAAGAGAAGCACTGCTGGTCAGAAAATAAGTGCTTGCAACGCTATTAGAAGGAACCCTCCTATGCTTGTAGGAAAAGAGAGGGAGGTCATTAGCTTAGGGTCTCACTGAGACTATCACTTGCTTCTAGATGTTCAGCAGGAGTGTGGACAAGAGCATATATCCTTTCTTCTGCATGATTCTGTTTTGGTACAGACCTAGCTAAAACTATTCAAGTTTTCATTATCTCTACGTGTTGTGGTTTAACCCTGATNACTTTTGCTTTGTAGTATGTGCAGCTAATCTCCCAGGTAAGAAACAGCAACCAGATGTTTTCATGCTCTCCACCATGATCTGAAGAGTCACTTCAGAGTCACAGGGCAGATTTTCAAAACTTTACTCTTCCTACTGTTTCACCATACTTCAATACAACTTCCCACAACAGTTACAAGTCAAACCCAAGACAGCAGTATTACAGGTGTATCTGGTTTAGCTCCATTAGCTGAGAAATTTCTGCAGAAAGCTCTCTGTGAAATTCTTCTTTGCACGAGCTAGAAGGAATCTTTCAGAAGCAGTAGAAACTACAAACCTTGCCCAGTATCTGCAGTTGCTAAATGAGGAGTGATGCTCCCTTGGAAATAAATAAGCAGGAATGGTCCTATGTGGAGAATCAGCACTAGCAGGGAATAGGTTACAAACTGTGCTATTTCAGCTGTTGTGTTTTTAAATGACTGGTTGCATTAAAAAAAAACACAACATAGATTAACAGAACTTTTCAGTTGGCAAGGGCTTAATAAGCTCTGGCTCTCATGGACAGAAAAGGGTACAACAGTTTAATCTCTTCAGGAAATAGTTTAATTTTAGGAAACTAAAGAATTCCCATGTTTTGTCAAATGAAAATACGAGGATTTTTTCTTTTTTGAAGTGACATAACTGTGATCCTGGAAACTGGCCTTCTGTCACAGATATTTCTTGTTTCAGCATGTTCTTGCTCATGTTTTTTGGTTGTATTTATTGGCAGTCTCAGTTTTTTACAGAACATTAAGCTGCAATAACTTAAACATACTGCTTACTATGAGCAGAGCTTTGTTTCTTCCATTCTGTTCTCTTGTGGAATAAGGAGATACCTATCACAAGCTGGCCTCTGGCCCTAAGAATCAAGAGGCAGCAAAAACTGCCGTAGTTGAAGAAGAGCAATCAAGACCAAAATTTCTGTGTACTTCGAATATTCTTGTTAATGTATTTTTTGTTACGCTGTGAGGATGGGGTTGTATTCTATACTATTTGCCATGCGTTATGAACTGTAGGTATATGCTATATTATATCCATATTTGTATATATAATACGTGGATCTTAGTTTTCAGAGACTGTGTTTCCAAATAACACTTTTATTTTATTATTTCACAGTTTGGGAAGTAATTTTTTTATTTAGTGTTGATACCAAAGAAAAGCTTTGAACAACCCCTTCCCCCTATGCCTGCCTCTTGGGTATACTAATTCTAATGAGTCTCACTATCTTTTATTCTTACCAGATGCATTCCAGACTACATTCAAAGTAATCATGTACTGTTTAATTTTTCAATAGGATATGTGGAGTCATTACTTGGATTTTATGTTCATATATTATTGAAATAGATCAGCATGATATTTCCTATGCTTTGTGTCAGAGATTTCATACATTCTTAGGCAATGTGGCATGCAGATTAGACCTTTATTGGGGGATCAGAGAGAAGAATTTCATCTTATTACATCTGAAACATGCATTTTTAACAGAGAAAGCTTGTAACTTTTTTTGCTTTGAGAAAACTAACAGCTCAAATTTATATGTAGCCTCAGGGTTTTTTAATTGCAAAAATAATGAAGGAGAGCCTTAACAAAATATTATTTTGCATGAACTAAGATTTTTATTACGTAAAGCATAGGAGATGGGGATCAAATTACTACATTGATAAAGCATTTTGGCTTGTATTAGCTTTTGCTTTTCCCTAGGTAAAAGACGTTCTTTGATAATCTGCAATGTCAAGGTGTGTGCTGCCAAAAAAAGAAAGCAGTATGAGTAATTTCCAGAATTTTATAAAAGCTGGCAATGTCTCTTCCTCTCAGCTGGGAAGGATATTTTTTTGATAGCAGATTGAAATCACTGTCCCGGAATTGAATTATGTGCTTCATGCTACAACAAATGTAGATTAAATATTTTCTTTTTCTTAATTGGGTCTTTTTTTAAAAAAAAAAAAAAAAAAGTCTTTGGCTTATAATTCTTGCTTACGTATTGTTAGCCATATGAACTGTGTGATAGAGTATCCCCTGATGCCCTTTTGATTATTCTAGTGTCACCACATACACAAGGGACAACCATGTATATTGTAGTATTACACATATGAGCAAGAACGCATACTCATTTCAGTGACAGAAGTATTTTAAAAAATAAAAATCATAGCTTACTATTTGAGAAGATTGTGAATGCTGTTAAGTATATGTAATTTAAATGAGTAAATAGGAATCTTCATTGTTAGCATCACAAAAACCTACAAAACTAATAACTTCCAGAGGCATAGTTATATTGGAACTTATGCTATATTTATGGCTATTTTTATTTTATATCTCTTAAAATATGCATCATGCAGTTAGCATGATAGTCAGATACGTGCATCAAGGCAAAAAAAAAGAGAAAACTCATCTGTATGCCCAGGAAAGTAGATGAGAAGAACAGAATTTGAAGAAGCCCACAAATAAGTTGTTATAATAATGTAAATAATGTTTACTACCAGGTCAAATCAGCGATGACTTCAATGGATTTAGAGTTTCTAATTTCTAGGTGATTTATTTGCTCACTGAGCCGTGAATTTTCACGCAAAGAGTGTTAGAAAATGCTGAATCACCAAATCCTAAACTTTGTAGGAAAAAAAAAAGTTAATGGAAAAATATTTCAATTCCCTTACTTGCAGTTTAACTGAGCACTTCACGTTCCTAACCATCTATCTGTAGAGTCAGCATCTTCAGTTCTACCTAGATAATGAAATAAAAATAAGCCAGGGCCTGTTCTCTGGCCTTGGGATACGTGGGGTGGATCAGTGCACACACGTAAGACAAATCTCTTTTCTCCCTCAAAAGATGGGGCCATGCCCAAACAGCTTATGGGAAATGACCATTGGCATGTGACCCGGATGATACCCCGGTATTACCTGCATGCGTGTTAGCTGGCATGAGCCAAGAATGTACAAGGAAGTGTGCTAACAGTTCAGAACATACAGAGAAGCCCAGGGCAGCGCTCGAATCCAAACCCCTCCTTTATTTACAGATAAAGACATTTGCCTCTAGCCTAGCGCAGGTCTATTCTGTATAGAGGTAGCTTAAAGGAAGCTCGTTCTCTGGCACATGTGTTCAGAGTTTTGATAGCACACAAGGGAGTATAGTGAAGACCGATGCCTGCTTTGTTCCTGCAAGCCAGGTGAGCACACTGGTAAGGGAAGGAGGCCATAGGCTTCTGCCTTTCATCTGCTTTCTCTCTAGAAGAAACTTTAAAAGTTCTTGGAATTCTTTTGTTAATTTTGTCCTACTCCATTGTGCATCATCAAAAACAAATGTAAAAATGTGATTTACTTTTTTTTTTTTTTGCCAAGTGGTCTTATTGTTTTCTAGCCAACCTTACATCCAACTGCAAGATTAAAAACAAAAAGACCAAGAAATGCCGTCTTCTGTGTGACAGAAAGATCTACATTCACTTTAATAGGGTGAGGAATATACAACCAGAATAGATAGATGGAAAGACAGGGACAGGTATAGCAGGCAACCTGTGTATGTTTGTCTTGTTTGAAACTCATATTCTGCTTTCTGAGCCTGAAAATACAAATATTTTAAAAAGCAAATATTTTCAATAGACAGGAAAAAGGAGAATAGTGATAGTCTCCACCATTTTAGAATGCATCTCTTCTGAAAAAAATGAATCAGTGGCATGGGGACTGTGGGAAGGTACTTCGTGAAATTTTCAGCTGGCCTATTTGCACAGCTTACATGCTGGAGTAAGTACATATTACATGTACACGTAAAAAACAGTTATTAAAATCGGAGTTGGGTAATGAGAAACAAAACCAAATCGTAAAGCACCTTCCCCCCACCCCTCCCTTTTTCCCAGGCACAACTTAACTCCTGATTTTCTCTACCTTCTACCCTTACACAGCGCAGGGGATTGGGAATGGGGGTTGCGGTCAGTT
>VZTL01047337.1:3823-15609 GCA_013400535.1 Scopus umbretta
TTTCCCCCAAAAACCCCCCCCCCCCCCCCAAAAAAAAAAGTGATTCAAGATAAATCTAAGTTCTTAACCACTACTAAGTGCAAGTGGGCAATAAAGGCAAGAAGGTGATACGAAAGGAATTTCAGCAGTATTCTAAACAAGTGCTGTAACCAGTAAGAGCTGAATTATACCAAGAATTCGTAAGGCACATGACAAAAGAAATGCAGTATTACTGTGAAAAGGCCAAGAGTCAAGGGTATACTTACTGAAAATGCAACTTCAGTTCCACTCAGTTGGCAAGAACACAAAGTCTTTTAACCTCATTATACCTTTACTGTGGTGCCTCTATAATATTTGTGTTCTCTTCAGACTAAAACACAAGCTCTTCTTCTTAATCTAAATCCAATCACAAACCAGTCTTGGACATGCTCCACCCTTGCAATTACATATTGCTCTCGGTGATCATATTCCACCTCTTTCCTTCCCTCCTCCTCTTCTATATTGTAGCCCTTTTTATTCAATGCTCTTCTGGGAGCATTATCTCCCATCTAATAATCACTTTAATTAGAATTTTTAATTTTGGCATTTAAACAACATGAAACTAGTTTTGACAAATCTTACAAATTCCAGGAGCAATAACAACATAAAAGGAAAGCCCTTCTTCATTTGCCCCCGAACATACATGAATTTCTAAAAGACAAAACCAGAACAACTGTTATCCTCCTGCCTTCTGTAACAAGATGAGACCATCCATTCGCATAAGAGCTCTGTTAATTTCAATTTTTTTGTGCTAGTGTACTGACTCGAAGGAAATGTATAACCATATCTTTTCACTTCAATAGCTGAAATACCAGGAAGGTGCACCAAGGTTTGCCAAGCGCAGTACATATTTATTAATCTTCACAATAACGGCACCTTATTTTATATGCGATTTTAATGTAAACAAAAGCAATAAAAGGAACAAGTAACAGTCTATTGAAACTGTAGTTTCTGTTAACTATGAATACTATATCATTAGCCTGCTTACAGTACATAGTAAGCGCTGGTCACAATGCCAGTCTCAGCTCACAGGGAGTCTGGCTGGAATAAACAAATAAAGCAATGGTACTTCAGCAGGTCTGTGTCATTTACAAAGCCAGTGTAAATAAGAAGCCTTTCCATTACATACTCTCCTTCTATAGTAACCTTTGTGGTCAAAAAATAGTTTGTCCAAATAGAAAAGACGTGCTTGCAACACTGGTTAGTTTTGAGTGTATCTCCATGGAGCAAAATAACACAGATCTGTACCTTTCTGAGAGGTATCTCAAGGGAAAGAACAGGAAAGTGACAACAAAGACATGTTGTGATAGAGCAGCACGCAATTTTTTCACAAAGCTGCCCAACTTCCATACAGTGGCGAGGACTGGTTTTCTCTGGAAAACGTGTTTTCCTTTTTTTCAATCCCCTTGGGATCCTTGACTGTACAGTTTGAACTGACTTGAAAAGTAAAGTGGCGGCTAGGGAGGGACGGGCAAAAACCCAAACTGTCATGACTGGCTTTTTCAGCGTTTACATGGCTAAATTTGTGTCACCACAGCAGTTAGAGCTTATTGGCCTGAATACTGAAAATTATTGACGTGCTTAGCAACACTGCAAATGACAACATTTCCTGCACACAATAAGGAAACCAAATTAAGGGCCTCTCAATGTATACGACACTGCCTTTATTTATTTACTTACTTATTTATTGATTAAAGCTTAGGTTTCCAATTCCACCAGTAAGTGCTCTCTCTGTACGACAGTGGTACTGTGATGATATACATACGTGCTGCGTATCACAGCGTGGATCTAAATTGCAAGGGCAGACAGCAAAAGGGATTGGTTTAATCTAGATTTTGGAAAAGTAAAATTGCAACAGACAGAATGGCAGCCGGCAAGTCAGGCTGCTGAGACCTCAAAATCATGGGAAAACATACTGCTGGCTTTTAGCCAGTTATTTCTTGAATGCTTCTTCCCCTTTCCACTTATACCTGCTACTAGTTAGAGCAATAAATCAAATGTTGCTGTCTGTTTTTTAAAAATGGGTTGCAGGTTATCTGTAAGAGAAAAATGTGAGCTCCATTACGATAACATCTTTCTTCTTCTTTTTTTTCCTTATTTTATATACTTTTTTTTTTTTCAGTTCTTGATGATCAGATTTTCCTCTATTTTTGGAATGTTTACTTAATGTTTGACATCTTACTGTTTCCTCCGGACAGTCAGATTCTCCAGTTGGTTTGGGTTTTTTTTCCTTAATTATTCACAGAGCAACAGGGAAGAGAAAAAAAAACAGTAATAATTTTAAAAAACCCTCTCCAGGAAACTGGATTGTAAAACCACAAAATCTGGCAGAATGACAAAGCAGAGGGGGACCTTACATATTTTTAACTGACATTTTGAAGCAGAGTGGATTTCAAGTTTAAAAAACAAAAAGGAAAACGGAACACACTTTGCTCGATCGAAAGAGAGGGCTTTGACAGGGAATACAGGGGAACAAAGAAGCATGCCTGTATTATGAAATTCAACAGAAGGCACAAAAATGCTGAAAAAAACCCCCATTGATAGGATGACATTTTCTTCCCACAGAAACTTTACACATTCCACTCTTTCACCACTTTTCAAAGCCCCCGTGTTTTTCCCATTATTCCAATATAACTGAAGTTGAAACTCTCTCTTGCTTCTCATTTTCCCGCATTTTCTGCATTTGACGCTTGATTAGGGTTGTACGCTTCCTCGAGGAGACTGTCACCAGACCACAGCGCGTGGAGGCAAGGGCTGAGCTGAAACACGACAACACGAAGTGGCTACTTGTGCACGCACAAGGCCACCTTTCCCAGGAGCAAGCGGGAGGCACTGCGCACCCGCGGTAGGAGACGTGTGGGACGTTGCTGCCACTTGGCACTTCAGGCACAGAAAACACTTCATTTTCAAAAGCCTTTTCTAAGCTACTTCTGTGCAACTCTCCTGGGCTCCGTCTAAAGGCTTTCAGTGGTGGTGTTTGTGTAAGGGAGAGAGCCAAATATACCTGGAAATTGGGAAGCACTACAAAAAATTTTTTTGCTATTTGTGGCTGAAACAACTAAATTGAGTAATACGCAATTCAAGGCAGAATAATCCCACACTGCGTGATGCTACCTAGTGCCTACAGAAGGATTTTGTCAAACTGGATTTTGCTGTTACTCATTTTTGACCACATTTCATTTCTAAGTTTTAATACAAAGTAAATACAAAGGTAATTAAATGGCTATAAACAGAAGTAAGAACTGTTCTGCTTTGTGCAATTACTATGAAAAATCCACAGATTTCTATTTCTCATACAAAATATTTTCAGCACTCCACAATTAGCTTACATTTGAAACAATGCTCAAAGCTGTGCTTAAACTACCGTAGTATGAAAGGCAGATAGAAGTAGTGTGGAATTACTATTCAATGAAGAGTAAAAAGAAAAAATACTAGACAGACAGTTAAGCATGGAGACAACAAGCTCAAATCAAGGATCTGTATTTTTCCACATTAAATGTGATGTTAATTTTCCAGTTACATTAACTTCCCATATACCTTGTCATAACTAATTCATATAATGTGACACTTCAATAAACAAATTAGGTCAATATCACTGGCACTTTAGCACAAGAGAGCTTGGCCATGTATTTAAAATTAGTTACATGTTCCTGATACACTGCTACTGTGAAAAAAGTCCTACTGGGAATAATTCTAAATGAATTTTCCCCAGTTACACAAATCAGGTAAATGTACATTTCTTGCACATTTGTGCCTTCATCAGAACTTGCAAATAAAACTGTGCTTTGCAGAGTAAATTAGTAGGTCCCGATGTAAAGCACAGATACAGTTGTGCACTACTTTTCTGACAGGCGAGCATATAATAATATGCTATTACCAGGAAAAATACACGTTTCATACAAACCCTTTAAGAACAAGCAAGAACTTAAAACATAATACATAGAATGGATACTTGCAACAGTTTGTGAATGCTAACAGAACAGATCTGACCGAACTAACTTAAGGCTAAAACTTTTGAAAAGGACCCGAGAGAACCATCTCGTAACAACAGCGTTAAAGAAACAAAGGAAAACAAAAAAAGAGGACACAATCAAGTTATTTCTGACAATATTAAAATCAAAGAAGTTTGCACAGTCAACATTAGTAGTCCCTTTATTTTTCATTATGCTATGTGGGCTGTCTACTGCTCAAAAAGAGACTTGCACACACTTTTTAGAAACTAGGGAATCCGAGTTGCAACTGCTTTGCATCAGATTTACATGTTAAGCATTTAAGACATAACAAACTTGATTTTGCAGTAGTACTTGTTGAGACAAAATTCCCATAGATTTCAGTGAAACTCATCTGCATAAGGATTGTAGGGTGGGGCACACAGCACCTCCTGAGTAATCACTTTAACATACACACACTATGATCATTTAAATTTATTTTGACATTTTATGTTCTTTGGTTAGCTTTAAACCTTCAGTGCAAAGCCGAAACATGTAAACATTAAAGAGCATAACATGAAACAAAAGTCCTGCAGGCAACAGCCTTGCTCAAATCTAGCAGAAATTGAAGTCAACACATAACATACTCCTAACCACCTTGTTCACAGTTTTTATTATTGAGGACACATTGCGTCCATTCTTATTTAGGAATATTCTATATACTGATACGGGTCAAATTAATTTAATATAGGGAAAAAAAGGTTGAAAAATAATGTATGTGTGCAGAGCAGTATAAAATGCTAACCTACACTTTTATAAAATAATGAAATTCAGTACTGGTGTATTTTCAAACTCGTAACACAGGAGGTTTTTAGAAACTAGCAGGAAGCTACTATAGACTTTAAACTAAAGGAAGAGCATAATCAATGCATAAGAAGTATATATTATCAGGGCATTTTCTGAGAGACGCTTTGGTTTCTGGAGATACATCCAAAAACTTGTTCTAGTAAGTTGACTTTAGATGTCTCTAAATACTTTTTCAAACATTTTGTGGCCATGTAGGCAAACAGACAAATGCTAAGTCTTGGCTTTTGCAACTGGGAACAGCCAGATTTGCATGAGCAAACAGTGAAAACAGGAACTTTGAAAGGCCCTGGATGGAAGGCTTACAACATACATCTCAGCTATAAAACCAGAATGTACTGTATTATTACAATAATTCATTGTGTGAGAAAATGAGGGTTTTTTTTATTTAGACACACACTGTGAAGCCAATCCTGACACCTTTACATAGTTCCAGTGTTTTTGCTTGTACTGTAGTGGCAGAATGGATCTTTTCCTCCAATTTTTGTACTATTCCTTATTGGAATTAGGAGATAAATCAGATTTAGACATTCACAAGCCCCCTGTAAGCTGTGGGAATCTTGGCTTCTGAGCTAGAGGAAATATGTCCACAGTGTCTATGTACTTCCAACTTTGTAAAAGGATTAGTGTACGTTTGGCATATGGTCCTGCATGCAAAAAAGATTTACCAAAAGGAAAAGAGAGGCTCAAACTTTTACAGTGGAGCTTAAATACTCTTTTCTAGATAAACTTCCTTTCTGAAGAAGTGAAACATTGAACAAAACAAAAACAAAACAAAAAGAAAGGTAGCTAGATGAAATGAGCTTAGTTGCCTCAGTTCAGCCCCTACTAAACAACCCATCCGTATCAGAAAAGCTGCCCTCACAACTGGCAACCTTGATGGACACGGGGATTGAAGGAGTGTGGAAACTGAATTACACCCTCTCTCCCTGTAGGTGGTCCTTACGGATAAGTGTACCAGAGTGTGTCAGAAGTCAGCACCACTCCTGTCCATGATGCATCTGTTCCACGGACACAATCTGTCAGACTGCCGCTTTCTCAGTATGACGCTATTGAAGGGAGCTAAATACAATTTAAAAAAAAAAAATCTCTTTGAAACAGTAATTTAAGATAAATGTCTATTTGCAATAGGAACTCTCATTGCAGGCTCCTGCTAATCTGATTTAAGCATGATTTTGTTTCCACTCAGGAAGCTTAAATTAATTTAGCTGTTCCTGAACACTGTTACAGAAAGATGAAGTATCCAGTGGCTCACAACTACAGTTCCTAGCTTAACAACCACATTTGCTACACCGTCAGGTTACACTGAAAATTTGTTTGCGTTAGCTACCATTACACAAGGGACTTATACTATTACACTGTTATCCCATTACATTCAGTTTTTAGACTTGCATAGATTGCTTAGAGTCTGAAAAGCAGAAGAATTCAGATCCTCATGCGTGCTAAATTACCAGCTGCGAGAAAATCTCTGGCATATTCCCCACACTGATGAGATTTTGTCATTAATGCACCCCAACATCGAGAAGTCTGATGTGATCTGGTTTCCCACTACTGTCTGCTTTCTTGTTCTATTATTTTTATTACTATTGTTAATATTGTAATAATTATTATTCTTCAGTAACATTTCAGCCCAGGACTACTTTTTAATTTCAATAGTTGTGGGTGTTAATTCATCCTGTGCATGGAAGACATCATTTTGGTGAATAACGATGAGCGGGACAAAAACTATGATTAAAAATGTCAAAATAGGTAATGCACAAGCTGAAGTCTCCCATTGTTTTTCAGAGACTTGCAAAACAGTTTTTGCATAAAGGCAATTCTTTTGTTCAGCTCTTCCATAATTACATGGAGGACTCCATCAAATCAATTAGAAAATGAACACACCTAACTCTCTGTGAAGTTTCCTAACTCTAGGATTTTTCTTCCGCTGTCCCTTTCAAAATGAAAGGTAACTACTGACAACCAAATTAAGACAATGAATTAAGACAGCCAAAATCCCTGTTCAAGGGATGTCTAATTAGATGAAGAACTCAGTTCAGAGGGTCAGGTCTGTTCCTCTCTGCATGCCACTCCTGCTATATACATGAGGGCAAGTATCATGAGATAACCCGTAAGCAGAAAGACCGCTAGCATGATGCAAGAAAATGCTTTGCCCTTATGGAAAAATTCATGGTATGGCTAGCATTGTTGGCACTTTTTTTAAAAAAAAAACAACAAACACTAGATGTTTCCACTCATCACTTTGACATGAACAGCCATGGGGAATGCCCAAGTATCATCACAACAATCCACATCTTAAGTTAAATCTCTTGCTATTCCTAGCTGATATGAGAAGATTCTCCTCGCTGATTTTCCATTTAAACTCACAGGCTGCTATCAATGAATGGCAAGCAACCCCCCACCTCATTTTCTTTACAGCTTTCTCTTTAAAAAAAAAAAAAAAAAAGAAATTCAGTACACAGTTCAGGAAATATTGTAAGATGAAGCTGGCTGCAGTCCTAGAAATATAAAAATTAAAGTTTCAGTAAAACCTTACATCTCCCTGTAAATTACACCTTAAAATCCCCCAAAACAAACAGGAAAAGATACTATTACCTAATGTCTGAAAATTCAGAATATATAGAATGAATATAGTCATTCATGGAAAATACTTCTGCAAGCAAAACGAAACTAAAATTATTTCCTCTGTTTATTACATAGTAAACAAGATATCCAGGTACCTTTTTAACCTGTGCCTTCCTGGAAATAGTACATTCTTTTTATTTGTCAAGGAAAGAGAACGTTGGTCTCGGTGCAGATAATCTTATCAGCATAAAAACATGCTCAACAAGGTAGAACTGGACACTGGCTATTTACAGAGACATGCCACAACAGTTTCCAGTGTGATTCCCAGCCCCAACAATTCCTGATCTCTGATTAAGACAGCTATCCAAATTCATGCTACTGAGGTAAAAACATCATATCCTCTACAGTTTCAAATGTATTTTCGAAGAAATTACTTTATTTGCAAGCAACACATCCGGAATTCATTCATCGCTAATCGGCGTGCAATTTAATCCCATGACAATCACATCATCTTTCAGATCATTCATGTGGCCATGACTGTAAATGCGACGTTTGTGGCCAGTCCAAAACACAAGACAAGATCAAAGGAACTATATAAAGGCAGCCCCACTGCGGTGACATTACACGCTGTGCCTATAAAATTAGGCTACTGCTTCCCTGGCCACGGCTTTCGCTCAACATCAAAGTGATATCAGGCTCCGTAACACCTGAACTAAACAGAAGTTTCCTTCTCAGGAAAGCAAGCCACGATAATCCCAACGGTTGCTCAAAGGAAAGCACTGTCACGTTGCTTCATGTCACAGTAAAAGCATTTTATTTCAAAGACAACAAGGAGCCACAGAAACCGACTGCAAGATGGAAACATACCGTAAGACCTTTTTTTTTTTTTTTTTTTTTTTTTTTTTGCACTGTATTCCGCGGGTGAACGGAAGGGTTTCTGCTCTCTGAAGCCTATTTCCAGGACAGCTGGTGCAGACCTGCGCAGCCTGCCTCTCCACCCACAGCCCATGAGGAAGCTCCCTCCAAGAGGCACAGATCTGGTGCACACTATTGACATTTTGGGCAAAGTGGCAGTCCTAATTAGAAGTTTAAAACTGAAGCTAAGTGCCAGCGGATCACAGCAGAAATTAAAAAGCCTGTGGACTGCTCCTGCCTGCTCTGGCTTGGCCTGACAGCCACACAAATAGGTAATGGGAGTTCATTACGCCTGTTAAGACACAAGTTGGCAGCAAATAGATAGGCTCCAGCATAGGTAGCAAGGACACTCTCATGTCCCAAAGGACCATATAAGGTTGAAGCTTACTTAGCACTGTATTTATGGCTTCAAGCTCTATACTATAAGCCAAGATTTTAAGCATACATTATGAAAGGAACAATCGCTGTTCTAATGGTTAAAAGAAACATGTATCTGTATATTTCTAAATTATCAGATCCTTAGAGTGCTCTCTTGGGAGAAAAAAAAAAATATTTCCATAAGAATTTAATACGTGCCCATTACATGGCTGTGGTCCAAGGGCTGTTGTGTCTCCTGGATGGCTCACTGACTGTCCTGGTTTCAGCNCCGCCGGGGCAGGGGGAGGGTGAGCGAGCGGCTGTGTGGTGCTTGGTTGCTGATCGGGGTTAAACCACAACACTGACTATCCTCTTCTAGCTCCCTTTTATTGTGGCAGGCTATTCAGCAGATATAGAAAGCATAGTCAAGATGGTAAGGCCACATTAACTTGCTGAAAATTGGCTCAAAAACATCTCTTTTTGGATTAGTTCTATGACTGCAATTCTCTTATGAGTCAGCAGCCAGAGAAGTAGATTTAGATTTAGTAACCAAATTATTCCAGAATATGTGAAACAAAGCCCCTGTTTTTGTTAACTCAGGCTCAGTTGCCCTTCCTGTTACTTCTGCACTGTGTACCTGAGTTACGATTACACAGCACACAAAATCACAGCAAGTTCTTCAGAAGTGGCCATTCCTTTCTACAGTCCTTTCATGCCACTGCTGAACACGGGTGTACATAACTCTGTATTATCTCTGTGTAAAGATAACCAAACAAAAGCTACATTAGCTAAATTTGTAAAGTCATTCAAATTATAAGAAATTATACCTCTTGTCAAACACAAACCATTAATGCTACATTACTCAACTATGCCCTCAAAACACACGGCACATTTAGCAAAATAATTATTTAAGGGATTGTAGGTTCAGAAATTAATTGATACGTCCAAATATGATCAACAGTTCAACAGCACAGAAATGTTATTTTCTACATGGTGTTAGGCTGGGAAAAAAGACCAATCCTGAAATACCTAACAGTTTTAACCTGAAATCTGAAAAGAAAAATAACCATAGTGTTCACTTATTTTGCAACACATTAAGAATACTCTATGTGGTATCACGTACTTTCAATGAAATACTTAAGATATTGAAACCAATGATATTTTTTTCAACTTCTGAAGCAGAAGTTTACTCCTCAGCACAGCAGTGTCACAATGATTGAGAAACGTTATTTCAGGAATGTCCACACCTCACAGTTTGAAATGGCTGCAACCTTTGTATTTTATTTGATAACAGCATTGCAGGACTTAAAAAATGAAGTTTAAACTTTAAGCAAGTAAGGAGTAAAATGAGGTATTTTTAAATACTCAGGAACACCTCACCATGACTTCATCTATTTCCAGGTTGGCTCCTGACCCTGCCATGGCACTCAAAAGACTCAGTGAGAAGCTTGAAGGAAAAGAGGAGAAACAAAGAGACTTTACACAAGTCCCCAGAAGGCAATTTTGCCTCTCCTTTCCTTTTCCTTAAATAAAACCTGGTTACAAACTAGAACCATAATTTTTAATACCTCTTGAAAGTGGCCAGAAATAGATTGTAGCCTCATGATTACATGGTGGGGTAAGAGAAAAAGAAATACTGTGAGCTACTAAGGCTGCCAATAAAACTTTGAAGCTATGGAAACCTTATAATTCTTCCTATATCCGGTTTTATCATTCAGTTGCTAACAGCAACTACTATTTTTTTGAAGCAGCAATAAAAAAGCAGGGGTCTGGCCCGTGGCAACTGGCACTTTTGACACAAAATAGTGCAGAGGTAACATACATTTTCATACTGACCAGTCTAACTCCATATAAAAGAACAATAATATTCACTTGACCCTGCAGCCATCTCCTGATGGGATAACTTTCCATATCATGAGGCCAACACAAATGCACAGAGTTACACCTTCAGGTTATGTTGCCATGTCTCGGTGACAACCATACAACCAGAGGATCGTCGAGCTTTTGAGGTTCTGGGTGAGCACAAGGACCAACTCCATAGCAGCAGCTGCTATAAATGCTGCCTCCTTGCCTTCTAAAAATGGTCACAGTACATGGTAGAATTTGCATCCCCTGTAACAGCTGGTTTCACGTAAAAATGAGTTTCTTCTAATGTAATGAAACACAGCAGGAATTTTGTTTTGATGCATGATTTACTATGTATGTAAAGGATCGAGAGTTTAGGAAAAACATGGATGAACTTTAAATGATTTAGAAAGAATTCATGTCTTCCCAAAGTAGAAAGCTAGTATTTTAGAAAGCTGATAAACACAGTCCCCTCCTCTTTGTTGCTAGAACAAAACAAAATGACAGCATTCAGAGTTATCATCTAGCAACGCAGAAGGCCCCTCCTGACAACTTTTCAGTTTTACATCAAAACACTGTTTAGACAGGATGACTCAGACAAGGTAGCATACTTAGAGCACCAAAATCAACAAGTTCTGAAATTGGTATAAACTTAGACTATGAAACTATAGTAAGAAGATGCATGCATAAAGTAAACCATGCTCTCCTCTCATCACAGACTCAGCAGGACACAGCAGCAAAACCAAGAAACAAACAAGTCTGTTTTGGTCAACAACTGTGCATAATCCAGGCAGTATATTTCATTTAAAAACCAGCAAGTTTTGATGCATAATGTGGCCAGTGTCCATAATGCTCATTTAACAGAGAACATTCAAGAAAAAAAAGATGGTAGTTTCTAGTGTCAACCTGGAATCAACCAACCACTCCAGATGCAAGAGGCTCCACCTCCAACTCTCTTGGGCCACCTCTCGTTTAATGAGGTTGAATTTCAGATGCAACACCCCGGCCCAGCAAAGTCAAAATCAAAACCAAAACCCTATTTTCAAGCAGAAAGACATTTTAGACAGTTTCAATTTCCCTGCCACTGGAATAGTCACAATTAAACACTTTACAGTGTCAGCTGAAGAGGACAGAAAATTATTTCAGCTTCTATCCTCAGGCTCCACTGTGATCAGCTTCAGCACAAAAATATCCCTCCATTAATAAAGAAAGAGTACAATGGATCAGGAAAACCCTGGTGGCTTCCATCTGCCCAAACACTGAAAGATACAGAAGAACTTTTTTTTTTTTTTT
>VZTL01047338.1:0-33847 GCA_013400535.1 Scopus umbretta
GGACTAAATGAACTCAATGGACAATCTGTGGACATTTGTGGACAATTAAGGACACTTTAGAGAAATTTCTCAAGGGTGGTCCATAGACTAAAGGAGTGATATCTGTGTATTGTATCAACGGATGGAAACGGGGATGATGGTTAATGAGGGTGTATTGGGTACTGTGAGACCAGAGCATGATGTAAATGGTATCGAATAAGGGGCAGAGAATGTGCTGGCTTTGGCTGGGGTAGAGTTAATTTGCTTCACAATAGCTAGCACGGAGCTATGTTTTNAGAATTTGCTGGCTTGGGCTGGGGTAGAGTTAATTTGCTTCACAATAGCTAGCACGGAGCTATGTTTTGGATTTGTGTTGAAAACAGTGTTGATAACACAGGGATGTTTTCGTTACTGCTGAGCAGTGCTTACACAGAGCCAAGGTCTCTTCTGCTTCTCACCCATCAGCGAGCAGGCTGGAGGTGCACAAGAAGTTGGGAGGGGACACAGCTGGGACAGCTGACCCCAGCTGACCAAAGGGATATCCCATACCATATGGCTTCATGCTGAGCATTTATAAAGCTGGGGGAAGAAGAAGGAAGGGGGGGACTTTTGGAGTGATGGCATTTGTCTTCCCAAATAACTGTTATAGATAATGGAGCCCTCCTTTCCTGGAGATGGCTGAACACCTGCCTAACAATGGGAAGGAGTGAATTAATTCTTTGCTTTGCTTTGCTTGCATGTGCAGCTTTTGCTTTATCTATTAAACTGTCTTTATCTCAACTCATGATTTTTCTCACTTTTACACTCTTATTCTCCCCCCCATCCCACCAGGGGAGAGTGAGAGAGCAACTGTGTGGTGCTTAGTTGGTGTCTGGTGATAAACCACAACATCCACATAACAGACATCAGAATAATGCCTCCCTGATACTGTGGCTTTTTTTCTGAGTGCATGGCCAAGGCAGAGCTCACCAAGTCTTGGCATATTATAGTATAATAATAGAGAACATCACCAAGGAAATCTTTGGTCTCCTTGGTGGGGATGAAGCAGCTGTATAACTGGAGAAGGATATATGGCCATGTATTTCTAGTATGAATAAACTATTTTGTATAATGACTGAGCCTACCATTTCTGCGCAAGCAGTCTCACCTCTTAAAAAGAATGCTGATATGTTTAATCAACATTCTCAATTTTAAATTTAGAAGGAAATTTAAGGACAAACAGTCTTATTTGAAAATACTGTGGAAAATACTTATTTGTCTCAGTGGCCCAGTTGTCTCCATTCCAATCTGACTGGCCACTGCTGATGACGTTGGCAAAGCCTTTTTTCTTTGAGTATGTACAGATGGTTTTTGAACCAATGCTGTTCTTTTGAACCATTGTTTGAATTCAGAATTCTTTACTCAATTCTGAACAGCTGCTAAGGCTACTATCAGGGGAAGAAGGGATGTTCTTCATCTACTGCAAGATTTGATACAGCTCCCATACATAATCCAGATTTAAATTATATACTCTTCACATACGCTCACAACTTAACAGTGACATGCTAATGTGGTGGTTTGCCTGGTGCTATTTATGTCTAAAATGGATCTTAGGTACCGTTTTCCTGGGCAATATACAAATTTGCATGTATACAACTGTCTTCATGCCAGAAAGCTCAAACAAGACAAAGCAGAATATGGTGTGAAATAATCAACAGGAACAGTACAAGAAAACTTACACTTTTGCTGTAATAAAACATAACAAAAGTAATGCAGCAACGGACTCACCCATTGAGTTTGTTTCCTTCTTTAGGCATTTTGAGAGCTGGATTTAGAGGACAGCAAGGTGACTGTGTGGATATTTACTGAGTTCTTCCCACTCTTGAGGGCAGCGTGGGAGAAAGCACGACAACTGCTGGGAATTTTGAAGAGCAGGTCTGCGAGAGGGCAGCCAACCCTTAGAATCCAAACCCTCCTATGACTAATCAGCTGTGACTCATTGGAGGCTTTGGTTTCTTTTATTAAGGCTTTTCAAAGTCTCTACATCCTAGGAAACATATAGGCAACACACAAGTATGATTAAGTCAGAGCAATCCACAGGCTTATGGGTTATTACAAGAAATAACACCGTTAATTCTCCTAAGTGCTTATATACAGAAATAGCAAAAGAAGATGAATAACTTCAAGAGCTGCACAACCCCAGGTATAATGGCATCATGTCCACTCAAAAAAGCCCTGGTATCCTAGCACCAAACTTCTCCCCGGTGGAGTTTTTCTTCTGGTGACTCTTAGGCTGCGCAATGCTCGCTGTTGGTATCGCTATTCATAAGTGATTTACCAGATCTGAAAGTGGGGACTGATGAAAGCACAGACTTGTGACTACCGTGTCTGTTCTTACAGAAAAAGTTTGATCAATGGCTGCTTCTCTCCTGCCTTGTTTCTACAAAATCACTTTTGAAAGTCCACCCAATGATTTTTATACTTTGATTTCCAAGGCTTTAGACTATCTCATGCTGTAATTCCAGTCTTCTGTTTCTGCAGCATATAGCATGAGACCTTTTTCATCAGAAAAGAACAGCGTCTCCTTCATCTCTCTACACACACAACTCTCCTCAGACAAATTCACCAGTTCCTTTACAATTCAGTCCAGTGGTGGAAAATTAAACATGTCCAAAATGCAAGAAGCACACTGGCAAGTAACCTGTGCTTTTTATAAAATGTGTAACGGTTGCCAACTTTTACAGCTTCCAACAACCTGCCATCTCCAGCACCTTTTCCTAGTTGAAGCTCTCTATTTTCCCTCACAAAATTCCAGCTCCAGCATTTTGAGCTAACAGCGCAGCCTCTGCAGATCATGCAGTCAGGGAAAGGTCAGACCATGTTCCTCACCTCATTTGGCTATTTGGTTTCTGAAGGCCTAGTCTCATCCCTGAAGAACTCCCATTATTCTCCAGGCAGAAATTGAGAGGGTTTTGCATGTCATTTGAAGTTGTGATCATAGCCAATATGTTAAAAGAACAGCCACATAGCACAGGAGGAAGAAAGTGCTGTTACTGCTGTCTTGAAGTTGCTACTGATCTTTGGATATGAGAGGGAGCTCAGCGCACCTGCTGGTGGCTGGAACTTCATACTCTTACTGGAGACAACCCATAAAGGACTCAACAGATCTCCTCCTGCCTAGTGTCCGCACATGCCGGTTAATCTAAAACTCTGCTCTTAGGAAGAACTGGTCAAGATCTTGGAGGAATGATTTTCCTGTCAGCTGAACCTTCATCTCTTTTCATCTGTAGAGCCAGAAGTTAATTCTTCCAATGAGGGGCTTAAGAAGCCAAACCTACCAATGGAGGAAGGGAATGACAAGTTGACATACCTGGTAGTTTTGGATATATTGCTACTAATGGGGAACTATCAGTCTCACAAACGTTTCCCTTTCCAGTATGTGAAACATCTTCGCGTAGTGTATGAGAAAAATCTCACATCAAGATATTTCCCCAGGATTCCCAGAGTTATTCTTTACACTCATACTCCTGAAAGCTGATTAAATCAAGCTTCTCCTTTATTCCTTGTTTGCTCTTGAATGGTAATTAGTACTAGATGAAGATTAAGGCCTATGGTGGGGTTTTCAGAAGGACACAATGAGGGCTCTACCTTCATAAATAAGAAAAGTAATGTATTCTTGGTTATAGCAGGAAGTGCATTACTGATGAGGAATTTTTGGGAAAGAAAGCTCATAATTTTGTAAACTTGCATTTTGTTATCAAAATCATTCAGTTGTATATACTTAATGAATAAAATGGGTAGTTCTATTGCATTCTAAATGTACTTGAAATATTAAGCAAGTATGGACTTACAAATTTACTGATTTAGGAGATTCAAGAATATGGACTTTTTCACTAATGTACATAGTGCCCCAAACTGCTGCCTAGATTCAAAGAAAAATATGTTGTCTTATAGCTTCCTTGGGAGCCAATCAAGTTTTCTTGGGAATCTCTATGCTTTGCTGCGATATTACTGCAGTCTGACTCTACTTAAAAGACAGTCAGCTAATACACCATTGATTAGGGGAGGGAATTGCTGTCCTCAATATATTCCTAATGCATTTTACACTTCTTTTATTCATTTATTCTTTCAATAAATACTGAAGGAGAAATGCAAAATTATACTGGTAAACTAATTTTCTTGGAATTCACACATCTGCTTGGGTTTTAATCAGATGATGGGATATGATATGTCTTTGGAAAAGATAGGTACTTCTAGGACTGAGGAATAAAGATGGTATGGTTTTTTAATCTAGAGAAGTTGGGATTGAGATCATCAGTAAATGTGTGAATATGCTGTTATCACACCAAAATTCTGGTCACAGATGCCAAGAACTTTAAACAACCCTCAGATTCATTCTCGCATCTGGGACATCAAAGTGCCTAATCAGTGTTTTGATAGAACTGCCCATCTTGCTGTCATTTGTTAAAGAAACTTCTATAAAATGAGAAATGCCACCATCTTACATGGTTGCAGTGAAGAAAAACTCTTCAACGTCAGAACAGATGATTCAAGAGATAACCACTGATTAAAAGCTTTTGTTAAAACTGTGTTCATGATGCCATTTTATTAACTGAGTTATAAGTAGATTCATTTTTCTGAGGCAGTCTTGCCAATTATTTTTTCCTTCCTTATGATCTGAACTATCCATCCAACATGAGAATGCTATAGAAGCCCTGGTTTATTTTTCAGAAACTATGCTGTGGAGAGTAGACAGAGTCTGCACAGTCTTCTGGACCTTCTGCTTCAAGCTTGAGCCAAGAAATAACAAAATATTATTGGTCCTTTCTCTATATGCTATTTACTCTATAAAGCAGACTTTCTTCACCTTATTAATAATTTCTTATAATCAGATTTGACTGGCTAACATGGGACAAGCTTGGTATACGTACACAGCAATGCCAGATGATAACCTGAGAGCAAACCTAAATTGGTGGAGAGTAATTGTTAATGGCTAGCGAGGTCTCGTCTACTGTTGTTTAAAGCTAACAGACAGACTGAAGATTCTGGTAACAACCTACTTCTTCCTTTCTGAGTTGGGGAGCTTTGTTCTACCCACGTTGACCACAAAGTGGTTGAAACTGGAGAAAGGAATGTCCTAGCCATATTTTCACTGGGAACTTAGTGAGCAGACAAGGAAATAATTCTGTCCCAAGAGGGAATATGACTGTGATTTCCATCTTTTTACAAAGACAATACTTCAATGTTTTACCATTTAAAGTATTTTCTATAAACTGGATTGGCTCCACAGAAGGGAGAGGAATGTTTCTATAGATGAACTTCTGCTTCATTTCTGGAAGAAAGGGCTTTTCTTTACCAGTGACCAGGAAAGTCATATATCAAAAACGTACTTGTGCCCCTCAGTAGTCTCACAACTACCTCAGCCTTTCTCTCCAGCCCTTTCCAGAAAACATCAATACTTGCATGGTGGGAATCTCATCTTTGCAATCAGTCTCCTGCTAAAGGAAATGCACAGTGGTCCAACTATATGTGGATATATGCAATGCAAACATCTACATCAGAGCTAATCACTGTAGGACCCTTTAATAGCTGATGGGAATCAAGTGCATATACTCAAATGAGTCTGGAGGATGAGTCAGCTCATGATGCAGGTGTGTAAAGTAGATCTGATGATTCATGATTTAAAATTGCCTAGTTCTCTCCTTTAATTCTAAAGAGAGCCTTGGGTGACCAGCTCATGTATGACTGTCTGGAAAGACAAATATTAAAGGTTAGACCAGATTAATTCTGTCTGGAGACCTTCCTTTTTTATTTTTCTCCCCTCATTATTTAAGCAGAGATTTGTGATGCTGAGCTGTTTCTCTGCCTTCAGTGACTTCTCAATGATCATTGTATAATGATGACAGGTTAGACACAAACACATTGCTTGCTTGCATGTTTAAAGTACCATTCAGTTAACTGAGACAAGAGTAAACTTTGAAGAAAAAACAAAAATAGGTTTATAAATTCAATACATCATAATTTCTGTCAGTTTTAGTAGATTATCATCACTAATCACGCAAAAGAATGCTCCATCTGTGTTGCTGGACAGGAAGAGGAGTCAACTGCAACACTGCATATTATTCTAGACTTCTACAAAATCATTTTTTATCTGAAACCATCCCATGCATCTTACATTTCAGAAGAAACCTGCCACAGTAGTCTGCAGGTCCTCATTATGACATTGAAAAAATGGGCTTTTCTATTAATATAATTACAGGATGCAGGTACTGGGCAAATTAGGGGCATGTTTGGGATTCTCAGACCTTGAAAACTAGCAATTATGGTCACAGGCATCTCTATTAGCAAGGGAGTATAAACTGGAAATTGTCTGTGAGCACAGAGGAGCCTGTGAATGCTCTTCTGAAATATTTGCCATGCTTGCCTTTCCTGCTTTGAGCTACTCTGTTATACAGCATTTACTGTGGTATATTGCAAATTTCGATAGTGGGGTTGCAACCCAATTCTCAATAGAGACTGCACGTCTAGTATGCTGAGTGATGGGGTTTTGTCAGAAATACTAGGAACAGAGTCTTTTTCATGTTGAAGTTTTTCAGCAAGATTTACAGCCTTAAGCTTGTAATTTGAGCTTGTGTCTACCTGTATTTGTGAGTCAGTGATTCCGAAAGCACCCTCAACAAGGGACTCTGTTTCTAAATCTAGACTCTGAATTCAATCTTGCAGGATCCAAAGACATACGCAATCTGCTGCAGAAACCTCCAGCCATTTTTACAGCAGCTAATGTCTTGCCATTTTCATAACGTGGTGCTGCGTCCTCTAAATCCTTCTTCCCAGCTCTCTAAGATAACGCATGCTTTGCGAGATTTCACCACTGCAATCTGGAGCAACCTAGCTGAAGTTTAAACAGGAGAGATCAATTATCTGTAGCTGACACCACCAGTTAGTATTGGCACTGTGAAAGGGAACATAATGAGAAAGAATGATCCAAACTGACATTAAACCAATTGAATATGAAGTCCCTAAGCTAAAAACCTACCTTGTACATGTAAATCGGTATGACAGCTGACAAAGTAATACAGCTCTTACAGCTCAGACCAATATGAACATAGCCTTGGACAGCTGCTTGCCATGTCAAGTCAGATACACCCCTGGCTTCTGTCAAACCCCTCATTGTCTCAGCTTCTCAGCGTAAGATACCCTTCAGCACTGAAAACTAAAACCTTGACTGGAAAATTAGTACAGGCAATGATATCCTTACAGAGTTGGTCTGTAGCTTCGGCTCTGTCTGAGCACATCCGTGCCTTCAGTGTCCTCTCACTTCCTAAATAGACTCGTCCAGCTAATATGACATCTGCTGTCATTGCATTGTTTACTCTGTTTGCAATTTCTATCCATTCTTTTTCCTCTGTGCCACCTTTACTTAGATATCACCTCTTTCCAGTAAGGATTGTGCCTACCACAGGGAGGCTTTGGATCTATTTGGTCCTTACAGAACTACCATACTGAAAATGGTTAGTATGCCCCTGTCCCTCAGGAAATCCATAACCCAACCCCTGCTGAGAAGTTCTCCCACATATGCCTATGCCTATATGAACTATAAAACTGTGGGGGGAAAATTAATCAATCTTATTCACTGTAGGAGGGTACTATTTTTTTTTTCTCAGGACCTCTGAATAATGTATTTGAAATACATTAAGAAAATAAAGCAATTTCTGGTTAAGAAGAACCAGCAGCATTTTGATCACTACTTATGTCGCTTTGAGGTGATACAACTGATGTTGGCCTGCTGTGTGCAGTACATATGTTAAAAATGTTTGGGACAGTCAGCCCTACCCATGATAGCTAGTAGGGGCAGAACAACATCAGGTCAGGCAGCATTCACCTTCCTAAAAATCCTGCATGTAGCTCCTAGTAGAGAGGTTACAATGGACAAAAAAATCAGACTGCCTATATTCATTACCCAAGGAGCAGCTGTTCCTGCTTCTATGTGCCTCAAAAGTGAGAGGCTTAGTTAACAAGACCAGTTGCTTAGCTAATTCAGGAACAACTGAAATAAAGAAGCTGTAATTCTTTTTTGCAGTTCACAAGGCAAATTTTCATGCAAATGTCTCGTCCTTCATATGCGTGTTAGTAGCAGTTATGAAAACCTTCACAGTTTAATTAGCAGTACTAGAATGAATCACAGCCTGAAAAGGAGATATGCAAAACCAAAAGGAAATATTTGTCTCCATGAGCCTGGCAGCTGTGCTTCAATGTGCAAATGAGAAGAAAAAACCTGTTTGACATTTTGAACATTTGAAATACCTCCAGCTCCAGGTATCAGGATTCCATACTTCAAGAAGATATTTTCATAACTGCTTATGGCTTAGTATTACACGGGCAGCATAAAATCCATTAAACAATCCATTTCTGCACTTAAGGTCATGCTCTCTCTCTTCAGACGAAAGTAAATCAACTGTCTAGAATAACAGCTAAAAGACTTTATCATTTTCACTGGTTGTAATATGAGTGGTAAAACCATCAGCCTATGCAAGACTGAGAACTGCTCAAAATCAGTACACTCATGCAATTAGTCAGCAACATGCTATGAGTTCCAAAAAAGGCTGCCTAGTTAATTCTTACAATAAAAAATAAATAAATAAAATAAAACTAGAGGAAAGCTTGACATTGTGTCTTCATCTGAAAACAGCAGGGCAAGGAGGACTGGAGGTATGACTCCTTGAGTAAGGAACATCTTAAACATATGAACTGAAATATGTTTTGTTCCTCCTAAAGTACTTGAAACTACATAACATTAATTTTGCCATTTCTTGATTATTTAAGGTATGAGGAAAGAATGATAATGAAGAAAGTGTTTTTGTAATTTGCCAGGTTAGACTCGCCATCTTCAGTGAGTCAGATAAATTGTATTGCAGATATGGTGAAATAGCAGTATTTGCTGTCTATGACTAGAAATCACCATGTTTTAAAAAAAGAGTCCCAGTGTCACACACTTATTCTCACTCTTTCCAAGCATCAGGGTCACTCAATACAGTATTCAAAACAATGAAAGAAAAAGTTGAAAACAATGTGCCAGTCTTTGAATGAGGCAGAAAGTTTTTTTTATTAAATGCTTTCACTGGTTTTACTTGAGATGGACTCCGATCCATCTCAGAAATGGAAAATTTCTTCACCTAAAGTTCAAAGTGGTTTTCATCAAGGCTTCTGAATTGTTTTAATACTGATTTCCAGGTCAAAATGTGATCAAAAGGGTATTATTTTTACAGATTTTTCCCCCCACACTTTAACCTTCTCACAAATCAAATATCTTTAACTTTGTTCTTCTTAGATTATTTCCTTGTGTCCTGGTTTCAGCTGGTATAGTGATAATTTTCTTCTTAGTATCTGCTATAGTGCTGTGGTTTTGTTTTAGTAAAGTTTTTCATAATGGCCAGGTATGAAGTTGTCCTCGTTTCAGCTTAATTCAGAGTTCATTTTCTTCCTAGTAGCTGACATAGTGCCGTGGTTTGGATTTAGGATGAGAACAATGCTGATAACACCCTGATGGTTTAGTTGTTGCTGAGCAGTGCTGACACTGGTCAAGGACTTTTCAGCTTCCCCTGCTCTGCCAGGGGCACAAGGAGCTGGGAGGGGGCACAGCCAGGACAGCTGACCCAACCTGCCCACAGGGCTATTCCATACCATACAGCGTCACGCTCCGTATAGAAACTAGGGGGAGTTGGCTGGGGGGCAGCGATCACTGCTCGGGGCCGGGCTGGGCATCGGTCAGCGGGTGGTGAGCAATTGCATTGGGCATCACTTGCTTTGTATGTTCTTTTATGGTGGTTGGTTTTTTTGGTTTTTTGTTTTTTTTTTTCTCTTTCTCTGCTGTCCTATTAAACTGCCTTTATCTCAACCCATGGGTTTTACTTTTTTTTTTCTGATTCTCTCCTTGATCCCACTGGGGAGGGGGAGTGGGAATGAGCAGCTGTGTGGTGCTTGGTTGCCAACTGGGATTAAGCAACAACACCTTGTTGGACATATCCAGTTTTTACAGATCAAGAGCCCGGAAAATACAATGAAAAAGCATTATTGATCACAAATTTCAGTCTCGGTTTAGGATTTAACAGATTTACTTTAATTAGTGCTATAGGGTTATCACAAAAATATACATCTATGTGATTTTTTTCTTTAAAAAATTGCTTTTCTCATCACTGAGTAATACTCATTCCAGATTCTGCTTGTGTATCAGAGGACACTTTGAATTTTGTAGTTTTAAAAATTTAAATGTTTCTTGGAACTTTACTTTTATTCACAGTAACAGTTTACTATAGCACCTATCTGTTTCACATGGTCTGTACTTGGATTTCCAAGCACTTAAGGGCTGAAAAACGAACCCATAGAAGCTAGTGAGATACTAACACATCTGAAGTTGGACAACTGCCTTTCAGCAAAACGTTTCAAACTGACATCTTATTTCTTGCTGAAATGATTTCTGGAAGACAATGGATTGAAGCCTGGAGATTTTAATTCTCAATCTGTTTCTGCTGAGTGCTTGTTTGAAGCCCATATTAATCTCCTTCAACACTGAAAACCTTAACCAGAAATCTAATTTGAGCTCTTTTTGACTGGGGATTTTAAAATTAATACCAATTTCTTGAAGGCAAATCTTTGGATAACTCCATCATGTTATGTTCCATTGGTTTGCTGCTGCATCGCAGTTTGAATTAGCTTTTGACTTTGGAGGAAAGTGCATTGCTTCTCCCTTTGACAGATGGCCTCCACAACAACCACGGGTATATAAGCCCAAAACACATTTGCACAAGACAGGAAAAATTCGGATGACCCAAATATAGATGTGTCTCTCTACCAAAAAAGGGCAGTCTAACATTTACAGGGAGTCTGTCAGTTCACAGAGGTCTTTGTGTTATTCACCCATGAAAAATCCCACATTGCTCTGCCATTTAAAATAGACAATTGCCTTATCCTTTGCAAGTCACTAAGTTTCAAAGCATCTACGATACAGGGGATGGCCAGGAAAACCCCTTCCTTTGGCCTCTTTGATCAGATTGTTTTAACCTTGTGAGGTTTTAATGCATTCATACTGATATGAAAAATGATGTAATTATAAACTGCAATGTTAGTTCTGACACAAGCTAGTTTCAATGAATGTTTTAAAAATGTTTTTCTGGGCTTTACAGAGCTGCACTACCCCATGTATTCATATTCATGGTGGCTGGTGTGGTGACCTCTGTGAAAGGTAGGTAAAAAAACCAGTTTGATTATCAGAGGTACTAAAGCAGCTTTTACACTGAGCAGGGCCCAAATTTGTTTTTTAAGTGTCATGAAGTTCAGTTCTACTTGGTTCAGTCTGGCATAATTAACACTAATGAGGACCCGTCTTGTGAACTCTTAAGTCCATGAACTCTGTTGCCATGTTGGCTTTCCTCCCAAGCAGGTAGGCTGAACTGTTGACAAATACCACACCATTCTGTTGTAAGGAGACTTAATCAGAGCTGATTGCCCAAGAAAGAGAAAGACATGTTCAGAAAGTCCCTGAAAGAGAAATTTTAGGTTAAACTAAATTGTGGAATCAACTAATTGCATCATTGGAACTAGACAGCACTTTTTTTTGTGAATCTTTAGTGTACAGCATGTTTGTGAGTCGCAGCTGACCTGACCATCACAGTGTCTCCTTATAAGAGATATTTTCAGGTTCATGACAAACAAAAGTGTTAAGTGTGGCAACTCCTGTCAGTACCAGACCGGTCCAATCTTAATCTACCCCACCTGCAAACAAACCACCAATGCCAATTTATTAGATTAGGTTTGAAGCTTTCTTCTAGGGGTTATAAAGCACCCTGGAAAGAGGTGTGGGGTGGTTCAGGTTCCTATTGTCACACTATTACAGCATTGTGTGCTGAGATTGAAACCCTGTATTCGTGGCTGTTTTCACAAATTTCTCTTTCTTCAGGTGGGAAGTGTTCAATTCCCAATAGTTTATGAGATAAACATACAGTTTGGAAAGGGGTTTCTGCTGGTCATTGTATCGCTGAAATTGAGGCCAAAATGGACTTCTTTCTTTTTATTGTCAACAAAGGTACCCTGGAAAGACTGTCTCACACCTGACTACCTATGTCAGAGCAAGAGGAATTTCCTTTGTCCTTTCATACATCCAGTGTTGGATCCAAAACATTTGGACTCATTAGTTGCTTATCCCAGTCAATACCTTGTGCTTCCATCACAATGCTCAAAAGTTTAAAAAGTCAAAAGTAAAAAAAAAAAAAAAAAGGAATAACAGTGTGGAAATGGAAGATGATCCAGTACCAGCATTCATTGGCATACTACTACTAGGCCACTACTACTATAGCCACTACTAGGTGGCTTTAGTCTAGTCAGTCATTCTGCCACTGCTGACTATTTTCAACTCAAATCAACTCAAAAACTAAACAAAACTTTATTGACTGCAAAGAGTTGACAAATGACAGAAAGGACTGACCTGAGAACACGAGGGTGCAGCAAATTCTGGTTGTTGACATCTCCAGGCACAGCCTGTCCCAGAGCCTTGCAACAAGGCAAGGTGATGCCTGACTGTGTACTCTGGAGGTTTCTTGCCCATGGGTGAGGCAGGAGTTGAGCTCTACCATCCAACTCCAGCTCTTTCATGAGCTGCTGTTTAGAATATGTTGGTTTGGTATCTCCTCCTCTGCCTTGTGAAAAGGTGAGCTATTCTCAGGTTATGAGTTTTGTTATTTTTGTGTCTCTCTTACAACTGACTTGGAAGTGACACTGTGAAATAATTTTAATCTGCTTGTAAAAACATTTCTGGTGTTCAACAGAATCTTTAAATCCATTGTTTTTTGAGGTGAGTAATGGCCTCTTCCTTTCCTTTCTCTCTCATCAGTTCTTAGACATGAAACCTTCATTTAGGTTCTTTGCGGAGCTCAATTTTTTCAATCATTTTATGGTTTTTGGCCAACAAATTTGGCATGGTCCTGGAGAATTAGAACACACACAGGTAACGTGAGATTGAGCTGAAGACCTCTCAGGTGTAGAATTTGATCCTCTTTCATCATCAAATTGGAGCAGATTGGAGATGAGGACTTCCAAACTACGGTTAGAAAACAAAATTGCAAGTGCTTGAAAAAGTGCCTACCTTGCAAAGTACATTTGTAACCACAAAATGAAAGTGACCTGAAGTATTTAGAAAAGGAAGCAAGATGGAATTGCTCTCTATATTCCTGTTATTCCCAGAATACACTACAGTTTCAGAAAGCCAAACTAGAAGTCCTCCTGTACCATTAGCAAAGATGGGTTCTGCTCACTTACACAAGGACTCAGCAAGAGAAACATGCCGTTAACTTAAACACATGAATGAATTAAGCTATCACCTGAGATGTCCAAACATTTTGGAGATCTTTAAAATAACAAATTATTTAAAGCATGTTACATTCTGTACTTCAGATCTTCAGAACAACATCATTTTATTTTTTGCTGTACCCTGCAATCTGTCAAGCCAAAGGCTTTCTTTCTGACATATTGTTTGCACATTGCAACTTATTTTAATGCTTTATACAGTTAAAAAACGAGGGAAGAAATCTAAAATATTCTTGCTTTCCTTCTCCACTTGCTACAAAAATCTCAGAGTAAATTGTCAAAAAAGTGAAGGTTGGGACGTTTTCTTAATTTAAATAAGTCAGTTTTAAAATGTTCTTAATTAGAAGTTGTGCATGTTTTGTCAGCCGTAGCTGGTACAGCTTGAATAATAGTGGGCAGTTTTGACACAATCTGTACAGTTTTGCTATAATTAGAGACAGACACACAGAACATCCTTCAGAGTAAAAAATGACTAGCAAAATACATAATTTGCTGACAGGCTTTAAAGATCACATGCTGTCATCTGTCAGCATCTATTCTGTCTGTCACATAAACTCACTGTAATGTCCATATGAGCAACACTTGCCTGAAAATGACCCCCCAGCACATTGCTTCATGACAGCATAGATCATGGCCAGGTCCACAGTCTTTTTTGGGTAAGAAAGCTGTTAAGAGCATAGATTTAGGCAGAACCACAAAGGCAAGTTGCTCATCCACTTGTATAAGATCTTGTTTCTGGTTTAGGATCAAGACCAAATGGGACTGAAGGTTGACTGGAATTTAAAATATTTTGAACAGATTTACAGATGTATAGCAAATCTATCAGTTTATTGCCCCAGTATTGAATTCATGGCTCCAGTATGGAGCTCCTGTCTGCAGTGAAAAAGGCATGTATATGTTCTGTATGACTGTCCTCTTTCAAGAAAAAAGAGGAGCAGATGTCCTGTGCATGGAGCAACGCAGAAGTGCTGAAAGTATACTGTGGTAACCTCCTCACTGGCTCTATCATCTGTACTGGTGGTCTTCTATGAGGTAGCTCTTCACAGAGGAGACTGACCTATTCGTGCCTGGTGACCAGAATCATGACAGCTGCTGGTTTGGTGTTACACTGCAGATACATGTGTGTTTACCAGGCCCTATCCCTTCCCTGTAGGGATCCAATGGCAGTGTCTTGGTGGCCCCTTCTGTGCCTGCCAATGCACTGTCCCACAGCTGGGTCAGTGGGAATTACCTGAATATCCGTTTGCTGCTTTTTAGGAACGTCAACAGGGCAGAGGGAAACTTCCCATTGGCATCTGTAGCATCAGATTGCTACAAAGGGGTCACAGGTGTACCAAAAAAATGTAGCTCTTGATTTCACCTTCCACGGAAGAATTGCATGGACCCTCTCTAGATCTACACCCCAGTTACTCTAAAAGCATCACATACTGCAATACTCATCAGTTGTCTTGTCCTTTCTTTCAGGGAAGATTTTGGATGATCATGAGAGCACATGGTAGCTGAAATTAAGTGGGAGAGAGCAGAATTAAACTCTACTCCTTTTCTGCGCTGTATGATTGAGATCAGTCACTCTGTTGCTATCCTCACTTGAACGTATCTCCTTGAAAGGTTTTTTACAGGACTGTGGAGACACAAGACTAAATTCATACTGATTGTGCACAAGGAATCAAAAACTCTAAACTCATCTATTCCATATGCTTCTTGCAAATGCGATTTAGTGCTTTCTTTTTCTTGGGAATAAAGTTTCACTTTTATGCAAAGATACATCCTTCACTTCTATACCCTTTGCAGCCTTTTCCGCACAAACCTCTCATACAGTTGAAAAAAATTCACAAGTTACAACTTATAAAATAAAGTGATTTACAAATTTTAGGTTAAGAAAATGAGTGAACTAGATAATAAAATTGCCACAGGCTACTTTCCTATTTTGAAAGAAAGTCCAAGTTTAAAAACAAGTTAAAACTTGTTTTAGCTTACTTTTGCTGCTACTGTGGGCTAAGGCAGAAACACGGTGTAGTTAGGTTTTACCTTAGCATGGCACAGCATAAATTTAGTATTGTTACTTCATTAAATCTTTTCCTATTTAAAGCACAGCCTTCACCAACGGCCATTTGGATCAAAATGCTGTCTATTGAAATTGCTTGAAAACTCAAGGAATTTTTCTAGCACATACACTCTGAGCTGTTGAAAGTGACACAAGATTATATTTCCCACTTTTCATGTATTATGTAGTACATACACGTTGAGAAGTCTTGTTGGTCTGAAAGTTGTAGGTTTTTAATCTAGTTTCCTCAGGAGGTGTCATGGTTTAACCCCAGCTGGCAACTGAGCACCACCCAACTGCTCACTCACTTCCCCCTGGTGGGATGGGGGAGAGAATCAGAAGAGTAAAAGTGAGAAAACTCATGGGTTGAGATAAAGACAGTTTAACAGGTAAAGCAAAAGCCGTGCACACAAGCAAAGCAAAACAAGGAATTAATTCCCTACTTCCATCTGCAGGCAGGTGTTCAGCCATCTGCAGGAAAGCAGGGCTCCATCATCAATAACAGTCACTTGGGAAGACAAACTGTCATCACTACTAACATCCCCCCCTTCCTTCTTCTTCCCCCAGCTTTATAAATGCTCAGCATGATGCCATATGGTATGGCATATCCCTTTGGTCAGTTGGAGTCAGCTGTTCCAGCCGTGTCCCCTCCCAACTCCTTGTGCCCCCCCAGCCTGCTCGCTGGTGGGGTGGGGTGAGAGGCAGAAGAGGCCTTGGCTCTGTGTAAGCACTGCTCAGCAGTAATGAAAACATCCCTGTGTCATCAACACTGTTTCCAGCACAAATCGAAAACATAGCTCCGTGCTAGCTACTATGAATAAAATTAACTGTCTCAGCCAAAACCAGCACAATGGGAAGATGAAACATTAACACCTTCATTGCAGTAACATTGAGTATTTGGAAGAAGAAAAATTGTAGAAAGAAGAAGTATTTGTGATGACAAATACAAAATCTTTGAGGTACGGGTCTGAGTTTACCTGTGTAGGCAGTACTGTTTCTCTGCCTCCTTGAAGTGTCTCTAGAAATGTTAAAATAAATATGCTTTGCATATAAATCTGTGAGACCTTGAACTTGCCACCAGAACCAGACAGGAATTTGGCTCATTGATGAAAAAAAAAAGAGGTCTTTCAATAACTACTCTTTAAGCCAATTATACTTACTGACTTACTTTTATGTAAGCCACTGTCTTTATCTTATTACTTACCCGGTTACCAAGAGGTTTCATTGCAGGACTGTCAGACTTACCTAACCAGTGGCTTTGCAACTCTGACACTGTGTGCTGGAAAAAGTGCTGGTGAAATAGGAGATTGTATACTGCATCTACGCTGCATCTGTCTTGAAGAAAGCTGATTGCTTCTGCTCACCTTTTGGGGAAAACCAGGCCAACTGCAAGGTTGTTGTGAACTGAGGAGATTCTTAATACTTTTATGAGTTGCACTTCTCAGTTGAAAGGCAATTAATATCTGAATATCTTCATTCATGCCCTGCTTTGAGTACTCTTTTCGCTTTTATTCCCAGCATCCAGACCTTTTTCTTCTTGCTGCTGCCCTCACTTTTAACTACCTCACTTCTCTGCAGGGATTTGTGAAGCTCATTTCAGAGTGATGAGTTACTCTGGCAAACCAACAAGGAAAGAGATGTATTTTCCACCTTCATATTTCCAAACCAAAACTAGATGCTTAAATTTGGAAACTGGTCATCTTTTTTTCTCTCTACTGAATACCTCTCTGGTAGGTGATTGATTTAGCCCTTCTAAGTGTCTGGACTGGAGACTTCCTCCAGTGATTGTATAAGGAAGCTTAATGTAAGTAAACTCATGTACGCCTCAGTTTAGTACATAAACCGGGGCTGCGGTAGTAGACCCTGACTCCTTTTGTTACAGACTTTTTCAGTAAAGAAACTTACTGTAACATGGGAGAGTTACTCCAGCTCTCTGCCTGAATTGACTGCAAAAAAGATATATCTGTATGGACATCCCAGCAATCATCTAACTCCACTTTGTCAAGCCAGCATAAGTTTGTACTACATACAAAAATTCAAAATTGTTGCTTTTCTTCCAGCCTGACTTCATGGATTTATGGCCATAAGCATTCAAATTACTTCAGTTTAATGGATCACTTGTCCTCATCTGGGCCACAGCAAATGCTTGTGGCCATGTCCTTAGCCCTGTTGCAAATGGAAAGGAACATGTATTGGCTTAAACTGCCCTCAGGCTCTGAAACAACAAAATCTAAGGTTACAGAAGAACTCGCTGCAATAACTGATGTACTGTCCAGGAGCAATGCATGTTAATGATGCTCTTACTAATGCATTATGCATCATGACTAAAGTCAATCAATACCACTTTCTGTGACTTCTGCCCATTGAGAGAGTGTGACTCATTGTCAGGTCTCTGGATGGGTCAGCATTCTGACACTTTTCCACTGCAGATAAATGCTGCTAATCTGAGACTTTTTCATTGTGAAGATCACCTGATTTTTAAAAGGATGCTAATACTAATCTCTCTTTTTTCACCACAGAGATTACAAAACCAGGTTCAAAAATCTTTTACCTCCTGTAAACAAATACACAAATAAATTGATAAGACCTTTTATCTCAAGGTTAAAGGTTAATGAGGTAAGAAATAAGAATAAATCTGAGAAGTAGGCAGTGGAGAAAGACCTGATAAGTTGTAGCTGACAATATTTCCTTCCTTAAGTGACTGCGAGGGATACACATAAAAAAGACAGACTTATTAGTCTCTTTTCAGTTGGAAAAAGAACACAGTGGGAAATTGGTAAAGCAAAATTAAAGAGTGGTAAGCAGTGCTGTTGCCCTTCTAGGGCCTTTGCTACATTTCAAGTCAGGTACCTTGTGGAGTTATGAAACTCTTTTGGAAATCAAGTCTGGCAAAGCCATGTCAGGATCACCAAAACAATGTTCAGCATCCAGCTGTGTGTAAAGACGACAAATATCAGTACACTTCTATAACTGTGAAGTTTAAATGAGAAGAGCTTATATGAGATTTAAGAGGTGGTAGCTCTTCATAAAAACATCTGTTGACCAACCCATTGGTACTACATCTTCCTTTCCCCCTCCAGTCACTTCCAGACACAATCCCTTCAGTTTTCAGGCTTAATTTAGTGCCTTTTCAGTGGTTTCAGAGAATAGAGCTAGGGTTGGTCTTGTGAGAAAACATTATTAGCCAGGAAATTTTCTTTTTTCTTGTGGCTTTCTGGGATTTCATGACGTAGCAATCATAAGCAATTTTTCCTCAGATGGATGTCTAGCTTAGGAAGGTCTCTGGTGAACGACTAATTGTACAGAACAGTTTCTGAAAGGAAGGAGGTATTAACAGGTTATGTTCTGTGTTTCTGTTTAGGTGTCTACAGGGAAAATACACCTTCAGAATCCCTTATCTTTGAGAAAATTACTTTTGTAAGATATAGAGTAGTTGCTAAAAAAACATGTCCAATGATGAAAGCCTGAAAAAACTGAAGCATTTTATTCTAAGCAAGAGAAGATTGAAAAAGAATGTCTGTAGTAGTCAAATACTAAAGAAGATTCGTACCTAAGGGGGAAAGGGGAGGCTGGGAAGATATTTGGAACCAGAGATTAAAAGATGAGGAAGAGGAAGGCTGGAAAAGATCAGTAAGAACCTTTGTACTTTTCCCAGCACACTGTCCTACCATGGAGACTCTCTGCATGGATCAGGTGGACCTGGCTCAAAGACATGCAGCAATCTTTCAGCTTAAAAAAAAAAAAAAAAAAAAGGCAAAAAAATACGCTCTATTCTGTCCATTGAATACATTTTCTGTCCTCCTGGGTATAGACACAACTTAAAAAATGGCACTGTAGTCCTCCCCAGAGTGCATCCATAAGATGTGTCCACCAGTGAGAGGTATCTCTGTGTATGTTTGGAGAACTTTAATGCATTGCTAACATTTCAGTAACCAGAGGTTTTCCTTTAATGTAGTACTACTATTGCCTCTTTTCTGATCTATCCCATGCAGCCTTCAGCAAAGACCCAAGAGGATTCAGTAGCTTAAACAGATGTGTCCTGGCTGCATATCTGCTCATCCATAAGCCAGAAGGCTCCATGATCTTCAGCTCTAACAATGCTGCAGCAATCACAGGGCAAAGAGAATGGTCTCTGGGGCTGTGAAATATTCCCCTTCCCTCACATCAAAATGCCCAGTGTGGAGCAGGCCAACAAGATAACATGAATGATTACCCATCGCACTTCAGGTTCCACGTCTCTATAGACAGGTTTCTGCTACCAGAGCAGCAAGTTCTGAACTACAACCTATAGCTGTATTACATTGCAAAAGATGTCTGTAGTTAAGGTGAATGGCTTGGGGATACAAAGCTGATGTCCCCATGTATGTGAATAAGATGCCTAGGCTCTTCTTTTAGTAAAACTGCACAGTCTTTCACGGGCTTTGTGTCCAAATCATGGGCTGAAGGCAGAGCTTCTCGTTAATGGATAATATTTGCTTTTAATGCATAGGATAAAACCTAAGAGTACTTTAAATTCTCCAGGGAATTTTCTTGGAAATAATGGAGTCCCTGCTCTGAGGCTGCACCCAAAATAATCCAGCTGGTTTGCCTTCAATCTGTTGTCTCGTCTCCTTCCTTCCAGCCCCAGCCCAGCTTTGTTTGAAACACTGATACCAATGTAAGTTCCTATTAAAATGCTACTATTTTCTCTAGTGCTGAGCAATGACTTTTACCCTTGCTAGGAAAAAGGTTCCTTTGCCTCAGGCTTGTCTTTCTTCAGTGCCTCGTCTTGCCAGATGAACTGGTTTGAGAAGGGGAATGACCCTGTTTCTGTGACAGTCAATCTGACATGCTGGACCCAGAGATTTAAATGCTGTAAATATCCAGTTCCCAGGCCTCAAGTCATCTGCCAAACCCAAATTAATTCAAATATAAAGTTCCTCAACTAAAAAAAAAGAAAAAGAAAAGGGAAAAAAGGAGACTCTAGTGATGTTTATTTGAAACTAAGAGGTTTCAGGTGTGATATTACAGAATCAACAAACCTGAGTTTTTTGCATGTATGTTTTTTGTTATCAGAAAATTTACCAGATTTCCTCTGGCCCTTGAGAACAGTTCCTCTTGCCCAGTGCCAAGCTCAGTGCTAAGTGGGAGAGATTTTTGCCAGTGATATTGCAGTGGGTTTCCCTGTTGAAATGGGACTCTACAAATCAGTCTGATTAACTTGATTTGCCAGCTCCAAGGGAAGGCACTTTGAAAATTACAGCGCTGGCAGCACCTTTGTCCTAAAAAAGTGCAAAAACATCCAGATGTCCCTTCATCTGTCCTAGGCTGGGTCACTATTAAACCCTCCCTCGGGCTTGATGCCAGCCTTATGGAAGACATGGGCACCAAGCCCTCATGGCAGCTAGAGCAATGTTTTTTGTTATGAACTAATAGACTAATGCAATTGATAAATTGCAAAGCTGAAAGGGGGTTGGGGTTTTAAAATATTATTTCCAGAAGGCAAAGCTACAAAAGAGATAGAATTCATGTAATTTTTAAAGATGTATGTTACAGAGGAGAAAGTGAAAAATAAGTAGATTTGTGTGCTTTGACCTTGGCTAGAAGGGATTTGGGTATTTTCACCACAGCAAGGTCAAAAAGGTTCCCGTGGGCTGTGCCCAGTGAGGACAATGACTCTTCCAGGAACACCTTCCTGTCCTCCAGGACACCAGTGGATAAAAAGAAATATTTTGTGATATGAGGAATGGTGTTTGTTTTCTTAAGCACTTTTATGAATTCTTTAAAAGAGTATTTTCTTTTTTCTCTCCCATGGCAATTCTGAGCGCTTGAAGATATTGGAGACTGAGCATAATGATAATGAAATAGTTTTGACCTTGGATTTCAAATTTGCTAAGGTGACAGAGAAGCTCATGAATCAATTAAAAATCGTACATAGATAAGATGCAAAACCTGCAGTTGGTTAAAGTTTTGAGAATCCAGGACCAAACAGCATTGCCAGTAATCACAAATAGTCAACTTCACAGCTGTGTGTCATCTGTGTTTTTCAGTACACCTTGATTTAAAAAAAACCAAACCAAGTTGTGCAAGCTCAGCCACTGAATAATCCTTCTGCAGGTATCCAGAATTTGCTGACATCGAATGGCCCTTAAGAAGCTGTCACTTGTGGGATTCAAGGCAAGGCAGCATAGATGAGAGGCAACTGGGGGCAGGGTAAGGACCTGCTTTTTCAGAGGGAAAATCCTGGGGTTTTTTTCCAGAGCTTTTTACTTTTTTTAGAGCTATTGTCATTCCTGTTTAGTTGCTCTGCACCCCAGTCACTGCCTGCAAGAAGAGTAAGCAGAAAGCACGTGGGACCTCGGTTTCTCACTGTAAGCAGAACAAAGCACAGAGGCAGACAGCTAGGTGCCACCATTGTAGTGACAATGACAAAACAATGTCTTTTTCTGAGTTGATTCTAGAAGTTAAAATAAAACTTCCAAAAAAAAGCTTTGTAAGTGCTCCTGGAATACAAACATAAATGGTTTATAACATCTCTAAGTCCCGTGAAAGTGATTCTTGCTATTTTAAATATGACTATGCTTAATGTTGCATACTTTCAGATCACTCATCATGATTTGCTTTAAATGGATGCTGCATTTAGTCCCCTTCTGTTACACGGAGGACAATGTATTCAATTTATTAACTTTTCATTCAGGCTCTGATAGGGATATTTATCTAGCATTCAAAAGGTGCTTGATGCTACATATAGCTCTCAAGAGGCCTAGCCCAGGTCCTGAAGAGGTCTATTTTTAATGAGATTCTAGAGATGACATTAACAACAGGCCTGGGGCAGCAAAGGACAAAGATGACAAGGTGCTTGTATAAAATGTGCTTTCTAGAGGTTTGATTAATGTGTTGTGGCTCTGTGTGCCCTCCTGCAGCAGAAACTCTTCCTATCACACTCCTGTGCCTGGAGAGGAGCTGCAAAAGGGAGCAGATGATGACAACCGTCCTGCCCCACAGCAATTTGGGAAAGATTTCCTGACATCTGGGCTGTGCACATCCACTACTTTCTGCTTTGTTCTCTGCTGCCACGTTGGCACTACAGCCACTCACCAGCACCTTGGGCAACTTAAGGTCCTTCTCAAAGTATAGTTGGCACAAGGCTTGTCTTGGATGCCAGGTGTGATCAACTTCATACTGAATTATTGCATGATTTTGGGTGGAAGGTACCTCTGGAGCTCCCTAGTCCAACCCACTCAAAGAATGGTGAACTTCAAATTTACAGCTAGTAGCTCACGGCCTTATCCAGTTGCATTCTGAATATCTTCAAGGATGGAGGTTCTTCCAGTACTTGTTGTAGTGTTTCACCACTCTCATGGAGATGTCAAAACCTCCTATGCAACATTTATTCTCAGCTTTTAACTCCTCTGAGTAGGCAATGGCACTTGCCTGGACATTTTCCTTCACTGTGAGCAACCCCCACAAATATCAATAAGGTTGTAAAGCAAAAGAAAACCCAATCACTTTTATTAGACTATGAACTAGACACTTAATGAACTTCTGAAGTAAAAAAAAAATAAAAAAATTAGGTAAAACAGATTACAACACAAAGATTTAAATGCAAATCATCTCTTGCTACTCTTTCCTTACAGAGCAAGTCCTTGATTCAAGGTTAAGATTCAGTCAATTCAGTGCTAAGCATGTTGTGTAAACCCTCACCATTGCTCTCTGGCAATTGTATCAGGTTTGCGTGGCAAGGTTTTGGTAGGGGGGGTGGAGCTACAAGGGTGGCTTCTGTGAGAAGCTGCTAGAAGTTTCCCCTGTGTCCAACAGGGCCAATGCCAGCTGGCTCCAAGTTTGACCTGCTGCTGGCCAAGGCTGAGCCAATCAGTGATGGTGGTAGCACCTCTGGGGTAACATATTTAAGAAGGGGGGAAAAAACCAGCAGCAGCCAGAGGAGAGGAGAGGGAATATGTAAGAACAACTCTGCAGACACCAAGGTCAGTGAAGAACGAGTGGGAGGAGGCACTCCAGGCACAGAGCAGAGATTCCCCTACAGCCTGTGGTGAAGACCATGGTGAGGCAGGCTGCCCCCCTGCAGCCCATGGAGGTTAATGGTGCAGGAGATATCCACCTGAAGCCCATGGAGAAGACCATGATGAGGCAGGCTGTCCACCTGCAGCCCATGGAGATTAACAGTGCAGCGAATACCCACCTGAAGCCCGTGGAGGACCCCACACTGGAGCAGGTGGATGCCCAAAGGAGGCTGTGACCCCCATGGAGAACCCATGCTGGAGCAGACCCCTGGCAGGACCTGTGAACCCATAGAGAGAGAAGCCCATGCTAGAGCAGGTTTGCTGACAGGACTTGTGACCCTGTGGAGGACCCATGCCAGAGCAGTCCATTCCTGAAGGACTGCAACCCATGGAAGGGACCCATGCTGGAGCAGTTAATGAAGAACTGCAGCCTGTGGGAAGGACTTCCACTGGAGAAGTTCATGAAGGACTGTCTCCCATGGGAGCGACCCCATGCTGGATCAGGGGAAGAGTGTGAGGAGTCTTCCCCTGAGGAGGAAGGAGTGGCAGAAACATGTGTGATGGACTGACCTCAGCTCCCATTCCCTGTCCCCTGCACTTCTCAGGGGGAGGAGGGAGAGAAAATTGGGACTGAAGTTGAGCCCTGGAGGAAGGGAGGGGTGGGGGAAGGTGTTTTTAAGATTTGGGTTTTTTTCATTATTCCATTCTGATTTGGCTGGTAATAAATTAAACTAAGTTCCCCAAGTTGGGTCTGTTTTGCCCATGGCAGTAACTGGTGAGTGATCTCCCTGTCCTTATCTCAACCCACAAGTCTTTCATTACATTTTCTCTATCCTGTCCATCTGAGGAGGAAAGTGATAAAGGAGTTTTGGTGGGCATCTGGCATCCAGCCGGGGTCACCCCAGCACACACTTTAAGGGAAAATCTGGCAGTCTCCAGAGGCATCACCCTACTTTCTAGCATCACCTCTTCTCTGATCAGCAATTAGTCTCCTCCCAGGCTTGGGGTGAGACTTGTGGGAGGACAATAACTTGCCACTGAGAACACAACAAATAAGAGAAACTGTCTCACTAACTGTGCTCGAAGATGCATTAAAATTACTTTTAGGGTTCCTACTGCCAAACAGAAGATGCTGTAAAAAAATTACTGGAACCCTCTGCTGCTCACTGGATCAATGCCTCAAATTTTGCTGTTGGGGCAGCAGCACCCAGCCAGAACTACACCATATAGGTTACACCAGCAGATGGCTAACAGGACATGGGAAAATGCTCAAGTCCTGCAGGAGAAGGTGGAAAATGTGCATATCCTCGCAGAGTTAAGATGCTCGCAAGTTATCTAACCCAATACTTCATGTCACTGTTTAGGAGGCTCTTTCTCGGGGTGGTAGCTGATTTCACAAGCAGCAGGTCCAGCTTGTCCAACAGGATGACCAAAACCTACCATTGGATGGATGCATTGCATAGAAGAGGTAAGTGAAGGGCTGAATTCTTTGCATAACCATGCTCCATGAAATCACAGTCAGGAGGTCTGAACAATTCAGTAGTGTTTCTCTGAAATGTGACCTCCTCCTTAATCTGACCTAGTTATATTTTGCCAAGTAAGCCAACATTTATGCTTCTATTAGCTATAGTAGATAAAAAGAAAAAAAATTATTTTCTTTTTGTACAAGCAGCTAACTTATTTTGAAGACTTATTCTGAATTCCCTGAATCTTTTTGTTCTAGACTAAGCAGTCTAATTTTTTCCGCCTCTGAATTGCTATGTTTTAGAACAAAGTCACCCATCACATAAGCTTTTGGGGTTATTGAAGAAATCCCATTGACTTTGCATTGGAAATAAACATAATCAGAAAACTTTCTGGTTAATAAAAGAATTTGAAGAGCACTTGAGATAAAATGTTCATTTTATGAGAAAAATGAGAATCTGGTGTTGAAGCACACTCAAGAAAAAAGACCTATAACTTTTTTAATGTTCTGTAGCTGTTACATCAGACTCACCATTGAAAATGAAGTATATGAGAATAAATTAATACTACCTCTGACCATTTAGTTCTGTCTATAGAAAGGAAGAAATGCATTTTTTGGACTAAGCATTTCTTTGACTGTCTGAAGAACTATGAGAATGTCTTCAGTCTTCTTTATAAAGATAAATCTAAGGGACAAATTTTATGATGACTCTTGGTTTTATAGCAGAATCTTTAAAGTGAACTCTGGCTGAGCAAGTATATTTATAATGAATTGTTCTCCTGCGTTTGTTCAGTGTCCTGGTTTCAGCTGGGATAGAGTTAATTTCCTTCCTAGTAGCTGGCACAGTGCTGTGGTTTGGATTTAGTATGAGAACAATGCTGATAACACCCTGATGGTTTAGTTGTTGCTGAGCAGTGCTGACACTGGTCAAGGACTTTTCAGCTTCCCCATGCTCTGCCAGGGGCACAAGGAGCTGGGAGGGGGCACAGCCAGGACAGCTGCCCCAACCTGCCCACAGGGCTATTCCATACCATACGGCGTCACGCTCCGTATGGAAACTGGGGGGAGTTGGCCGGGGGGCAGCGATCGCTGCTGGGGGACGGACTGGGTATTGGTCAGCGGGTGGTGAGCAATTGCATTGGGCATCACTTGCTTTGTATATTCTTTATTACTATTATAATTATTATTGTCCCTTCTTTTTCTGTCCCATTAAACTGTTCTTATCTCAACCCATACATTTTACTTTTTTTTTCCCCCCAATTCTCTCCCCCATCCCACTGCGGGGGTGGTGTGAGGAGCAAGTGAATGGCTGAGTGGTGTTTAGTTCCCTGTTGGGTTAAACCACAACATTCAGCTACCCTCGTAGTTAACAGATTTGTCTGAACTCACTGTAGGGAATATCTGTTACAAAAGTACTGTGCAACTTTAAAAACATTTATCATGGCAACAGCTCTTGAAGACAGAAGAGACGTTGGTTTTCTCTGTGGGTTTCAAGAGAGTAATAAGACTGGTGCTTAGTAACTTGTCAGATGCTTTACAGGAAGATAGTGATTGACAGGCGAATTAAATGCAGGATTCCCACATCTTGGGTTAACATCCAAATGGCAAGAACACTTTCCTCTATGTACCAGAGCGATGTCTCTGCCCTCCAGCGTGTCCGTGCATGCTAAGGATGACTAAGGCTTTGACCTATTGCTTTGGGACACAGCGCTATTATTCAGAAATGACAGGAAATCAAAGTATCCTTTTTTGTTGTTCATTAAGGAATTGATGGTGTTTTTTGGTTGCTTTTTACAGGAGTACTCTTTCCTGCAATCTGGAAATTCAGATTTGGGTCTTTGTGCATTTCATCTATCAACATATAGACCCAGCACATATTTAAGTAGCACATACATATTCATCTTCACATCCTGTCTGTATCTTCTGTTGTGACATTTGTGCTTTACTTCCATGGTAGCTATGCATCACATTTTTTTCCATTAAATAACAGTGCAGTTCTCATTAGTCTATACGGTTTAAGTGTTTTAAAATGTCAAAAAAGCAAGATGGTGCTGGTAGTTGATTGATCTGAGGTGGTGCAAGGCTATACCCTCAAATACTGCATGTTTAGTGGATTTAAAGCTGTACCAAGTTCTCTAGTGACTAAGGATAGAATTAAATCCAAAATTTCCTTTGGAGTTAATTGTCACTCAGATATTTTTCTTCACAGAGAAGAATATTATTTGAAAATTACAAATATGCTAAATATGTTAGCTGTGTAACTATTGCATCTAGTCCGACATAAATGTTTTAAATAAACAAACACATCCAACGTTTTTTGCTCATGAGTTAACCCACCTAGGCATTAAATACCAAATCTGTAGCCTAGAAGGAAGTATTTGATGTAAAAATCATCCGCATTGTGGCTATGCATAAATTAAAGGAACAATCACACATGATTTTAGCAGCCCACTCACAGTTTAGTAACATATGTTCCAGTCAAGCAAGGGAAGAGTCTTGGAGGGAAATCAAAGACCTTGGAGACACTGGCTCTACTAGCTGGTTTTTGCTGAAATCCCAATAGGAAGAACTGAAAGCGCACCAGAACCCCTGCCTGAGACCTTCTGTGGTGTCTCAGAGATTAGGCAAAGTGACAAGGAGACCGCTATCATGCTGCAAACACTAATTCACTACTAGGTTGAAATGTTTAGGCGCCACAGAAGTGCCGGCAGGGATAGACTTTGTTTTTCCTTGTAGTATTGGGGAACTGCCAAAACTGACTGAAATTCAACAGGAATAGGTATTTGGGATAGTATGAGCTCTATTGGGTAAATCATTTACACAGCTGCAAAGCCTAATAACAGTGTTACTGATGATGATCTAACTAAAAGCTGATGTTGATCTGATGATCTTTAATATAATCTGTAACAAGTATGTCATGCAAATCAAAGTTGTGTTCCCTGATTTTGGACTTTATGACTAAGAATCCACGCACAGGAAAGAGATGCAGAAGCAGACCTGAAAATCACAAGAGGATTGAAAACAATTCTAGAACAGTCAGTAATGCTCACAGCCACAAGAGCTGTGGGAAAGGGAAGAAACCCAGCCAAACAACAACAGTCTCCATATAACGTCACAGGCAAACAGCAACCTCCTTCTCTTACTTTTCAAAGAACGCCACTGTAGGTGCAAATTTGCAACTGGAAAAGGACAAGGGAAGGATTCCTTGGCCGTCTAATTCTGGCATCCATTATATGTCTGTGTTTTGAACTTAGAGAATCACATCTTGTTTTTCTTTTTGCAGGAACTCTACCATGTTCGTGGCCTTGGTTGGACAGCACTCCCTAAAAGAGAAACTATTCATTATTTATCTTCCCACCCCGCCGCCGAGAATGATGCTCCTGCATTATGTACAACACATGGTTCAAAACCATCAACTTTCTCCTGGATTTTACTGTGAGTCTCACTGATACAGTGCTCTGCCTTCTGAACAGGAATGCATCTAATTTTAGAATGCCTAACTGGGGTGAACGCAGACTCCTTTATTATTGAGCTTATTTTGCAGATGAGAAACCGAAACACAGGGAGATGAAGGTCAAATGTACCTACTAACTTGGCATCCTCATTTTAAAACTTGTAATATAAAGGAGGTCAGAATAAATGTCATGGCCTCCCCTGGCCTTGAACTTTATGAAAAGGCTCACTATTAAATCCTACCTGGATATCACTATGTATAGAGAATAGATTTCAGACAAATGCAAAATCACTTTTGAGGTAGCAGGATACAAGCCAGCGCCACACGAGGACTGTGTAGCAATGTACTTAGGCTATGCTAATTCAAGTACAGAAGCCATGTGCATTTGGGATTAAGGCCTGCTGATGTCCAGCTAGGCTGAAAGAAAGCAAGTTTGCATCTGCCTACCATGCGCCATGATTTTGAGCTTCATACCAGTCCAGTCACTTCAGAATGAGACGCTTTTCATTTCTCAAAAGGCTTACCTATAATGTGCTGTGGGGATGGGGAAAGCCAGGGCTGCTGCTGGAAAGCAGTAGGTGGGGGATGCCTGCAGGATCTGAGCAAAAAAAAAGGCTAGGTGGCACCAATCCCTGTGATTCCTTCCCAAATCCCAGCCTGATGCATGCTGTGAACACAGATGTTGAGTAAAGGCTCTGAGAAGGTATGTTCTCTCTCTGCTTCAGCACACACTGACCTGCGTTGTTCCCTGCCCTGCCTCCAGCTGCAGACAATGAAACCAAGCCAAAACAAATCACAGATACACAAATATGTCTGCCCAGTTTTCTACCAAGGGAAATTTAAATCCTGCTCAGCTCACCCAGGAGACACAAAATTCTGAAACATGAATATTCATTATAATCATTATCTTAATGCTCAGCAGAAAGTACCCTGAGCATTTTGAGGGCAATGCAGGCATATTTTGCTCTGTCTTTAGTCCAAAGAACTTAACTTATAGCTGAGATTAATTTAAAAATACAGATTGAAGTAATTATTCAGCCTTTGATTCAATGCTATTGATTAGGCAGTGTTGGGCTTAAACTGTGTGCTGGAAGGGTCACAGGCACAATGTAAAACAATTACTTCCAGTGACCTTTTCTCCTAATTCAATCTCAACTTGAAGATCCAGATAAATGGGGTGAATGATTTAAGTGGTTAGCTAATTTTTGAAAAGATTTGCATGTTGATGCCACACCCAGCTTTCCCGGCTCTGACTCCAAATTCTCAGCCTTGTGATGCTGCTCTGTGCCTACTCAGAATCCTGTTCATGTCAGACACCTTGTCCCTCCTTAAAGGAGATTATTTCTCCTCATAACCTCTCCACCAATTGAACTACTGGACTAAAGACCTTATCTTCTCAGTGTAGGGAATGCTTTCTTCACTGTGAATCATTTCCATGACTTTCCTCAATGTTAAAATATGAATGCCTGACTGGAGGCAGCAGTCCAAATACGGCAGTGTTTTCCTCAAAGGTAACAGGCCCTCTTTGGTATTAATCAATATTCTTTGTTTTCTACTGGTGTTTTCTTCTGTAAAACACATGCCTCCACCTTAAGCACAAGGAAGACCTAAAAAAAAAGAAATGTGTGGGTAGCACAGGTTGTTGTTTGTTTGCTTTTTGCTAACAGACTGACCTGTTAAATATCTGCTCTTATTTGGGCTGGTCTGTAAAGAACAATTGGTTTCCCATTGTCTTCCAGTATAAAATGGGGTTGTCTTTAATATCTGTTGCATTATCTTGCTATCTACTGCTGAATTATACCTTACTGAGCAGAAATGCTGGCAGACTTAATGTGCAATGTGGGTTGCACTGAGGAGAGGGAGGAGTGGGTGCTGAGATGAAGGCAGAGGGACTCACTGCTGTGACTCATGTGCAGAAAGGTAAAGATGGGGCTCAGCAACTCTTGTGGTTATGCTCCAGTTGTTGGGCAGCTGAGGAAAGGAAGCAGGAAGGATTGGATTCATCTGCTGAGGCCTGATGGGGTGACGGAAGAGGATTTTACGAGGCTAGATCTGAAGAATGCTAGCCTGTATCTGTATTAGCTTTGTCATGCCTGCCCTGGTATGATTTAGTCCACATAAACACCCAGCTGGCTCATTCCACACTTGAGCCCAACAGTAAATCAATACATAACACTGCAAAGGATTACAGAGCTCAGCCTCACATCTGTGAATTCAAACCCTTACCTGACAGTCAAGGTGCAACTTCATCTTTATTAATGTAGTAATGGACATCTCTACCTATGCTAGCTTTCACATTAGCTATTGGAGATCTAGTGCCACAGTAGGTAAAGCAACAAGCAGCTTGCTCTGAGCTATAAAAGTTCAACATACATCTGCATAAATGCTTTGAGAGCTCAGTGAAAGAAAGCAGCAGTCTCCATGGCTCAGATGATGATGGTGTCCTATCTCCCTCAATCTATGCTATATTTGAGTCACTGTAGGATCAGATATGTTCCTAAGGTAATATTAAAGCCATTGAGAGGTGAGATGGGGATTTTGTAAGGCATCCAAAAGAGGTCTTATAAAGATCCACCAGCGATTTGTCTTTCTTAAATGCTTCAGGTCTCGCCAACTTGCTGGAACAGAGCTAAGATGTTTGAAGGACACCCTGGAGCCCAGGTTCCTCCTTTACAAGGGGCCACTCTGTTTCTAAGTCTGGATCGTTTTTTCCGCCAATGAAACAACCAGATAATTTGTTTGTATGGACGTCTTAAGGCTGTCCAAGTTTCCCCTTTTAATAATAGTTTGCTAAAAAAAAATAAATAAATTCTAGTTTTAGAAACCTAACTGCAGGGTCAGTGAGGAAACAACTAAACACAAAGTTTTAAGAGTAAATCTGCCATGTTATGTTTGTGTGTCTGTTCTTACAATTAAAAAAAAAAGTATAATGAGCCACTAAACAACTTATTCTTTGTACTGACTAAAACATTTAAAAGATAGTATCTATAGCATAAATAACCTAGAGTGAATAATGTTTAGGTTTCTTTTCAGTTTTGTCCCAAACATTTTCTTTTGCCTAATCTACTGGTACGTTTTGGCTCTTTATTTTTGCCAGAGAAATCAGTTATTTCTGACATTTCAGTGCCTTCAGAGCAGAATGTTAGCAACTAAACATCTGGTCCTCTCCATGACATTTTCCAAGCCCATATCAAGTTTCCTTGCTGCTAACCACAGAGGTCATGGATGCAAGGCTGGTGAAACGACAACTTTCAGTAGGGTTCACTTTGAGAAGAAAGCTATTTCATGCTGTGTATCCATAATTACCTCCATATTTATAGATTTCTGTGTGTCCAGAACTGTGTATCTTAGTAAGCACCCTTGCTTCTTTCAAAAATGATTAGTTTTTAAATTAAACAGAGACATCATGGACAAGTTTCTTTCCAGCAGTCCCCAAACAAAAGAAAATGATGTCTTCAGCCAGCTCTCCTCTACCTATACCAACAGAAAGGCCTTTCTCCACTGGCTACTTGTAGTCCTTCAATCTTTTATGCAGTTGGAAAAAATCACATTAATCTCTGGAGTCTTTTGAAGCATGACTGAAGGGACAGCATTAAGCAAAGCTCTGACTAAACTCCTGCTTGTGGCATGAATTTGTCATCCTCCTTCTCCAGTGTGTGCCCTAAACACTGCCTGATGAGGTTTTCTACATTTCTGAGGTTTGCTTTTGGACCTCTTTCTTCTCTTGAGGTTCCTTCTTCCTGATACCTACTAGAAAGCATGGCAGAATACTAGCCAGCCAGGCGGTGTCAGGAAGCATTTTTCTTAAGGAGAATCTCTACAGTCCTAGATAACAATAGTCCAAGATCTCAATCGAAGACATTCTTTTCCCTGTGTCCACCCTGACCCCTCATGCAAATGTCAATGGTTGTGAAAGTTTCCAGAGCAACTTGTTTACTTTTTCCCCCCTGCAATGTTGTTGGAACAGTATTGGTGTTTATGTCTCAGCATTTGCAAAGAACCTGACAGTGGACTCTTGTCCTTGTGTTCACATTTCGAGATGACTTCTTAACCATTGTCTGGAACAATAGTTAATCCTCCCATCAGTAAAGCCAAAAAAGGGAATTTCACTTCAGGGGATAATCACCAAGTGCCGATTCATGACAACGGGTGCCTCTGCTAATAGAAAACTCTGAAAAGGATCTGCAGCCTAATAGTTCCAAGGCTCACCCAGTTCAAGGTTTTGTTTATGCTTGACACTCCCACCTTTGTTATCCCTCTGCAGAAAAACTCCCAACTTGTTAATTCCTTTCAGATACAGAGAAGAACAAACCCTATTGTTATTTTCCAATGTAAACCTTAACTTGCCTAATAAATACCAAGCATTAACAATCTCCATATATCTTGTAAGCACCAGGTGAACTGTCAGTTTTTCTTTAAATGGGTCTGTTTCTTTAACCTTGCTGTTTCTCTGTCCTTAAGATGAGTCACTCAATGGTAAGTATAAATACAACTGAGATCTCGAAACTGGCTTTTCTTTGTCTGCAGTTCCCCAATTTGTGTACTTAATTGTAGCAATTATTTGAGCAAATCAAGAGAATGGGTCTGAAAATAGGTACAGTGGAGATGTTGGCTGGAAAGAAAGGTCTTTATTTCTCATTTGGAGGTGTTGGTGCCAAGAGGTATCGAACTCCCTCAACTTTACTTAACCCCAGTGAGAATTAATGTAACTTGGCACTTTGCTGCAGCGCTCCCACCCAGGCAGGCAGCATTGATTCGTGTTCATTTGCACTTTGATATTTGTGGGAGGGCTGAGAAGTGTAAGGGTGGAAGGGCTAGTGGGTGATTTCTCCTTTGAACTCCAGTGAATTTTTCACTCCAGATTTATTTGCCAATTACCGCTTGGATATCTCGTAATGTTTTCTCTCTGCTCAAGGCAATCGGTGGACAGAACAGAGAGAACTAAGTCTGAACAGAGCATTTATCTTGATAACATTCAGTGTGCCAGCATTCAAGTTATAAAAAAATGTCTTTCCAATTACTCTAATCTCTTTTAATTTGTTTCAGCAAAGAGAGGAGAGTTAACGTTTATAATATCACAGATGGCCGGGTACAATAGTATGTTCCTGATTCTTAAACGCTTTTTATCTGTTTAGTGACTCTTTAACATTGGAATTGAGGATGTATGACCTATTATGGCATCATGTAGATCAATATATAACATTTTATCTGGACTAATTTGCCTTATATTCTGCTGCCAAACTATTTTATTAATTTATTTTAAATTGTCCTCACATTGGTTGATATTCATGTAACTGAGCTCTTCTTCTTACATTAGTAGCATGCTTTTTCTATGGGTAGTAACTAGATGAAATTAGTTTCTTCTTTTCCCTTTTATCTCTGAGAAGCTTATGCATCCTGGCTTTCCGATTTGGAATGATAGATCCCAGCACCATTGGACAGGCTGCAGTCTTGGTTTCATCATCCCTCAATCACATACATTGGGCCTCTTACCAAAGTTGTGATGCCTTCTGTGGATAGCTCTGATATGGGGCCTAATCTGTGGTCTCAAAATACTGTAAAATAGCTAG
>VZTL01047343.1:0-19967 GCA_013400535.1 Scopus umbretta
CTTTAAGTTACTTACTGGATGTTCAGAGAGCTGAAGTGGCATGAGTTTGAGTCCTAGAATTTTATACTGCAATTTAAGTGGCCATAGCTTTATGGTGCAAAAGAAAACACATTTATACTGTTAAATATCCATTGTTAAAATTTGCTAATATTACTAGTTTTTTTTAGTATACCAAGACAAAGTCTGCTTAAAAATATTAGTGTACTTTGCATAAAGTACAAAGCTAATTACCTAAGGCCACCCATTTTTAGGCATAATAAGCTTTAAGAGCACATTTCAGGAAAACTCAGCAGTTACAAGTTTTGTAAGAGTCATTTTCGTTTTCTTCTCATTGCATCTCATGACCTTTCAAACCCAAGTACCATTTTTACTGTCACTTTTGGAATACTCCCCAAACTTACATCCTTTATCATTCTGACACTGTTCTCAAAAAGACAATCAACAAACTGAACAGCAAAAGTCTTTACTATTCAAAAAACAAGGCTTAAGTATTGTAATTTTTTTTTCTGCAGGAGCACTGCAAGTTCAGCACATAGGTTTTGCTTGAAGTGTTACAGCATTTAAGCCGTGTACACTAAGAGAATCTTATATAAAACCTCATAGAACTATGCCATAGGAGACATTCCTGAACATTTTGCACAGTTGATGTAGGTCCTTATCTGCCAGTTTAATTCAGCATTTACTTCATGATCTACTTTAACCTCCTGGTAGCTCTTACCAGCATTCCTAAGCTACCACCACAGCAATAACCAGTTGGAAGTACTGTTCCGACTGTCTGGTAATTTGCATGCCCCGCTAAGTTTTCCATGCAGCAGAGGTATCAGTGGACTTTTTCACCAGCAATTTTCACATCCCTCAATGCAAGAATGAAAGAACTACAAGAAAAATCAGTAAAATTCTGGTTGAAAAGTACCTCTGGAGGTCATCTGGTCACACCCTCAGGTAAGAGCAGGAGGATTTTCAAGGTTTGGAAAGGGAAGATACATATGGATGACTAAAGGGCTGTAAAACACCAGTAGCAAGAATATTTGACAAGCTTCTTCACAACACAACTTCAGCTGGGTCCTTAAGGAGTCTCAAGGGACACTGGCACGTTAATGTACAGTAAAACCAGTAGTTTACACAAAGAAATTCCCACTGTTTGTGGAGCACTGTACCCATGTATTAGCTTCATTTGTGGGAAGCCTGATTGTGAGCAGGATTAGATTCAAGTTTTCTTACAGAAGCAGAAGGAATATACACCTACAGAACACATATAAACACCGAGGTTTCTTGACACTTAGACATTAGCAAAAGCTCTGATAATCCAGGACAGTCAGACAATATGCAAATTTAAGAGCCATATAGAACAAAACAGTTGAACCATAGTGAAAAGTGAGAAAGCAGAAGGAAGCGAGAGATCACCAAATTACATGTCCATGAAAGGGGCTCAGATTTTTTTCACCAAATGTAACTTAACATGCAGTATATAAAAAAAAAAAAAACCCAAAAAACCACCCACACAACACATTACCAAAAATCAAAAGCCTGATTCTGAAACAAAAGCAAAGTGTTTATTCCGTGAATTTCTCATGGGCCTTGATACTGCGTGCTACTGATTTTTAAATGTTTTAAGATAAATATATTTTTCAAATTCCTGGAATGTTATTTTGCTTTTCACCTCCTATGCCATTTGTCAGCCATTTCTCATACTCTCTCCTACCCATACTGGATATAGGCATAAACATATCTGTTTAAACAAAAGCTTACTTAATATTGTTTCCTACCTTCTCTTGAAGAATAACTGTCCTGGTTTCAGCTTAATTCAGAGTTCATTTTTTTCCTAGTAGCTGCTATAGTGCTGTGTTTTGGACTTAGTATGAGAACAATGCTGATAACACACTGATGGTTTAATTATTGCTCAATAGCGTTTACACTAGTCAAGGACTTTTCAGCTTCCCATGCTCTGCCAGGGGCACAAGAAGCTGGGAGGGAATGCAGGCAGGACAGCTGACTCCAGCTGGCCACAGGGCTATTCCATACCACCTGATGTCATGCTCAGTATAGAAACTGGGGCAGCTGGCTGTGGGGGCAGCGATCGCTGCTTGGGGACGGGGTGGGCATCGGTCAGCGGGTGGTGAGCAATTGCATTGTGCATCACTTATTTTGTATATTCTATTATTATTATTGTTATTATTTTCTCTCTCTCTGCTGTCCTATTAAACTGCCTTTATCTCAACCCATGGGTTTTAGGTTTTTTTTGGTTCTTTCCCCCATCCCGCCAGGGCAGGGGGAGGGTGAGCAAGCGGCTGTGTGGTGTTTGGTTGCCGATCGGGGTTAAACCACAACAATAACATACCTAGTGCAGTACAACATATGTCATTACAAGACCACCTATGTCATTACAAATCACTCTGAAAGGAAAGAGATAAGTAGTTTCTGGCTTCCTTTATTTTCTACAGCAAAAGTAAAAAGCCTCTACAGCATATATTCCCTTCACAGGATTAGTATATCTGTGATAAACCCGAGTCAGTTAAAGGGAAATTATACTTCAAAGTATGTAGTGAAAGTAACTGGCTGGTTTCATCCCTGGATTAAAGCCAGCCTAAAGGAACCTGCAGTTTACAGAAGGGGAGAACATAAGAGGCTTGAATTTTGACTGCTAGACACCAGTAAGTTCACCTTGCAAGGGCAGCCGACAGCATCCTTGACTGCATTAGGATGAGCACTGTCAACAGGCTAAGGGAGGTGATCCTCCTCCTCATCACAGGTCAGGCCATATCTGGAGTACTGGGTCCAGTTCTAGGCTCCCCAGGTACATAAAAGTTAGGGACTTACTAGAGCAAGTCCAACAAAGGGCCATGAAAATTACTAAGGAAGTGAAGCATCTTCCATGCAAGAGCAAGCTGGGACTGTTCAGCCTGGAGAGAAGGTTCATGCTGGGGGATCTTATATGTCTAAATACTTAACGGGGTAAGTACTGAGCCAGACTCTTCTCAGTGGTATTCAGCGATAGGGCAAGAGGCAAAGGGCACAAACCAAAACACAGGAATTTAAATTTAAATGTAAGAAAAAAACCCCAACTCTTTATGCTAAGCGTAGTCAGAAACTGGCACAGGTTGCCCAGAAAGATCACAGAGTCTCTAGCCTTGGAGATATTTGAAACCCATCTGAACAGAGTCCTGGGCAACTCGCACTAGTTGTACGTGCTTTGAGAGCAGGAAAGTTGAGCCAGAAGATCTCCAGATGCCCCTTCCAATGTCAGCTATTCTGTGATTTTATTCAAACCCACCTTCTGGATTGCAGCAGGGGTAATTACTTTGGAAATAAAAATGCCATCCACTGAAGACTCCAGAGTGCTTTTCCCTTTAAAATTGTGGATCTCATTCTGTAACAGACTAATCCACACAATAGTGATTTGGGTATTTTTTGCATCCAATAGGGTGAATGAGAGGTAAGGAATAACGGCAGTATTTATGGGCATGTGGTGTTATAGGCAATATGTGACATTCTATAGTTCTATTTTGCTGTAAAGTATATTTAGTAGCCGGTCCCTAATGCAATCCATTGTTTTCTTATAATTGTAGAAAATACAAACCAGTGAACTCATGATACATTAGGTCAACTCTTATAACAAAGTTATACGATGCTATGATTTAGATTCTTTTCAGGACTCAGTTTCACAAGGTTGTAATTCAGATCTATCAATTTCAGACTTCACTGCAGGAGAAGAAATACTAACTTATGAAAACACTGTAAAGTTACTTAGAAGTACTACAGAAAGGTTTTATCACTATTGAACTATGAAGGAATCCTACTAGCATGCCACAGAGCTGTTTTATTTAAGTACCTGTCCTCACTTGACTCGGTGTTCAAATGCAGGAAGGTCAGATGCATCAAACCATCAATCTGGTTAACCAGGCGTTCTTCTACACAAAAGCCCTTGCCTACCCTGCAATTGTTTTATCAGCCTTAGTGATCCTTTTTTCTTACCAGACTCCAAAAAGCTTTTTGTACCAAATCCCTGCAGCAACGCTAGATGGAACAGGCCTAGACTGGAGTAAGTGCTTCCTTGACATGTTTCTATTTAGGCACTACTGTCCTTATCTAAATCACTGCTTTTAAGTGAGCAAAACTGTTTTTTTGATTCACTAAGCAAAACAATTCCTTAAGTATACTGAAAATAAAAACACTTACCATATGCTTCACAACTGGCTAACTGCTCAGAAGAAAAATCCAGCCAATTAGCAATGGTAGTCAGAGTGGGCATCTATGCCCCCCAGCAGCAGGTTTCCCTTTGAAAGGCCTATTTCTTCTACCCACACTGATAGCTGTGATCTACCCTGTAAAGAAGCATGCATTAGCAATTTAGTCATCTTGCTTGAAGTGAACTGTTTCTGTAAGCTGTGTGTAATAAGATTATTTTCTTCCTTCAGATTCACACACAAGCTGTAACAGTACACAGCTGGGTCAACATAGCCAAGAACATACTTTGACCCACTGATTATAAGAACAGCTGCCAAGTTCAGTACGTATGTACATAAACAATTTAACTGAGGCTGGCAAATTGTTCTTTCAGCTTCATGCTTTAGGTTAAAGTAATTGTGCCCTAAAACCCCAGCTACTGAAAGCTCCTACTTTTTCTATGACGGATTGCAATTCTGCAGGAACAGATCTGTAACATTCGGTGTCAAAACTAACTGCAAATACCAAGTTCTCAATAATGTAAAAAAAAAATCCACAGATTAATAAGAGCATTTTCAAAGGTTCTACAAAAAGTCCTGAACTTTTCCATCAATGCAAGAGTTTTAGTTCAGTGTCATAGAAGTCTACCTACACCTATAATGACCACTTTGGGGTGGGGTTAGGGAAAGAATAAAAAAAAATAAACAAACAAAAAAATAATCAAGCAGACTATCTGCTCTAACTATTGCTATGTTTTAGACTCTTTCGACTGCCGAACCTGCCTTTTACATGCTATGAACTCTGAACTGTGAGGTAGGTTTCATAATTTAGAATTGAACCATACATGTCATTTCTACTTATGGGTAGTATTTGATTACATGAACTCATGGGATAACGCAGGCAGTAATACCTTCTAATGTGAGACTTCATTTCACACAAAGCCATCAAGCCCTTATGATTAACAGACCTAATCATTTAGAGCATCACAGGGAAAATATTAAGGCTTTTGTCAAAATGCAACTAAGTTTTAATTTCAGATGCATCCTGCTGTGCTGAAATTAATCTCATTTGAAAAAGTAGTCAAAACTATAGCAGCAAGTCAGAATCTGATCTTTTTGAAAGAAACAAATTGAGTTACAGCAAAAAGCCGACATGATTGTCAACATGGAACTAAGTTCTGGACATTTTCTAAAAAGTTAAGTCATCACAGTAACTGTACAATAAAGAGAACATGAGACAAATATTTGGGTTTAATTCACCGTTATGCTAGAGATGAACTAATTCGTGAAGATGAGCAACTACTTGTTGGATGCAACAGCTATCCAACTCAGAATTAAGTGGGATAGCTTTTCAGAATGAGAAGTACTACATAAAGCAACATGCAAACTCACAGAAATACAAATATCGGTCAGTAAATACAACACATTGTCACCCAAGAATCTCTTCAAATACCTATTATAAACAGGTTTCTGAAAGTTTTCCAACATAATTAGTTTCTTACTCAATAAAGTAGAAGCCTCAGTATTTAACAATAATAGTTTGATTTTGAAGAACTTCACTAAATCAGAGGGAGGTCCTGCCTAGTTCCCTGCCAGCAGCTGTGGAACATGGGTTTCCAGCCACTCCAGTGAGCATGAAAGTTTGCCTTCCTCCCATTTGCTGGTTAAGATGTTTCAGATGAACAAACTCCTAACCATACCTAGCTGAGAACCTGGTAATCTGGGAGGTGGCCTTTTAGGGCTTCTAGGTTATCATTACTTAGGGCTTCTTGTTACTCTGTTCTGTAAGTTCCAATACAGTTCACTGCTCTGTCCACGAGATGGGGAAAAGAAAAGTTTTGATTCCTCTTGCCCTCCTGACTTTACCTTCATATAAAGCATTAACAGAATATCCTTTTCTAGGACAACATTAATTGAGCCCTTTGGTTTGAACTAGAAATACTCAAAATCCTTTAGTCAAATGGAAATCTTAATCAAGCATAGGACAATCGGGTAACAGAGAGAGAAGATACATTTCAGGAAAGGTAAGTCAGACTAAAGGCAAGACAGTCTTCTAAACTGATGCTGGTAGGAAAAACTACAGATGAGTTAGCAATAACAAGACCAACTGAGATTGCTTTATAAGAGTTGTGCAAAAAAAACCAGCAGAAAAATCTTTCAGACAATACTAAGATGAGGTCAAAGCAAACTGAGACATAAAAGACATGCTCACTGTTATGTAAGACCAGGTCATAAACATCAAGCTCATTCAAAGATAACAAAAGTCACAGTAGAACAGATAGCAGAGACAGAACAGAGTAATGAAAGCATTAAAGCCAACAGAAAACACTGTGATTGAGGTTGATCATAAATTTGAAGATTCAAGATAAGGATACCTGTTTAGCACTACCTATCAGCTCATTAACCCCTGAAGCTATGTACTATTGATGATACATTTTCTTATGACTATTTATGGATCCCAGTTTGCTCAGTGCTACGTAAGAGAGATAGGAAATTGTAAAGTTGTTGAAAAAGTGCAAGTTATACAAGACAATAGCCCTCCCTTCCCTCCCTTCCCCAACATTTCCATGCTAGTCTACTATGATTACAACTCTCCCAGCCTTTTATCTTCTGGGACTTGTTCACTCTAGAAAAAAATCAGTAGGTTCCAACTAACTAGGAAACATCTGAACTGGGGAACTGTCTTTCAACCATCTGCCAGCTGGCTTGTGTTAAAGTGGTAAGTTGCCCAACTTCCACTAGGAATTTACATTGTATTGAAATCACTGCATGAAAATTAACTGAGAAGAGAAAAGGCCATACAAGTAGCTGCCACTGTCTCTGTTTTCACAGATCCTGCTGTATTTTCGCTATCATCAGTAGCAGAAGCCAAAATAATCCTCTTCCCGAATTAAGTTACTAATGACACTAGAAGTCACTATCTTTAACAAAAACATTTTCCAGTTAGTGCATTTGAAGGGTCATCATCATGATAGAATCATATAGGTTGGAAAAAGACCTCCAAGATCACCAAGTCCAACTGTTAACCCAGCTCTGCCAAGTCCACCACTAAACCATGTCCCTAAGCGCCACATCTACATCTCTCAAATACCTCCAGGGATGGGGACTCAACCACTTCCCTGGGCAGCCTGTTCCAGTGCTTGACAACCGTTTTAGTGAAGACAGTTTTCCTAATATCCAATCCAATCCTCCCCTGGCACAACTTGAGGCCATTTCCTCTTGTCCTGTTGCTTGTTATTTGGGAGAAGAGACCTGCATCCAGCTCATTTGCAGGAAAAAACCCTCAGCATGGATAGTATGTACTTTCAGTATTGGTTTTTTGTTTGTTTGTTTTTAATAAAGTCCTTTAAGAATGTTAGGATTTATAAAGAAAATCCAAATCATATTAGATTTCAGCACAAACAATTCCGACAAACAAATTAACAATCAGAGCTTTCTTGGTCACACCCCTGATGTTGAAATTCTGTAAAGGCTTACAGTATTGTAGCTTTTATCAATATATGCTCTGAAGATACACAACTGTATAGCTACTGCTTCCTTTTTGAACATTACAGCCTGCGTAAGACTTTATTATAGAAGAAATTGAGGTGTACTGTATCTTGACACTGACGTGTGGTACTGCAGTTAACTCAGTACAGTGATGTTATTCAGAAACTAGCAAGCACAGCTACAATGTGTAGCTAATTAATACTGCTGGAATTAAGCTAAGAAAAAGCTACCAAACAGCCATGCCAGGTGTCTTGCATATCAGATTACAAAATAATCAACACTCCTAGCACATGACTCACACCAATAAATCTCACGGTAAATTAAGATTTCCTATAATATCCTAATTCTAACAAACATTTCCTAACATAAGCACCATTATTGCTAGAGTCAAAATTGTAAATAGTTATGCTGATACAGTGAAAGCAAAATGCAATGCCTTAATGTCTCTAGCTAAAGTAAATTCTGAATGTTTTCCCTGTAGAGGAATCCAACTCATTAAAACAAATCCATCCCATGTAAATACAGAAGTCTGCTTAAGACAGACTCAGGTTGGCATTACACCTACCTCTGATTTTATGTACACATAAAGTTACCTGTTGCTTTAAATAATTTTAATGAATTCATACAAGCATATTGTGAAACATCATTTATATTGCTTTCTTTTGATGACAAAATGGCTCACTTCCTAAAGCATTTGGAAGTTTTTCACGCTTCAGACTAAGACCATTAGTCAGCCACAATGACTAGTTATTAGTTGCCAGCAAGTAAAACCTCAAATTATTTCCCCACTCCAAGAGTAAAATAGTTCATTTTGATCTAAATAATGTTAGATCTGAAAGATAAGCAGCAAATAACTGAAAACTAGTATCTCCACAGTGCTCCTTTCAGATACTCACCTATTTCCTACAGATACTCATATCTGAGAAAGGGATACTTAACACCCTTACCCACTGATACACATCCTAACCAGCATATTAAACTAACTGTCTCAAAGTTTGGAATGCTTCTGGAACAGAAGGGCATACCTACCATCTTCTGTGGCTTCTCCATATTTTATTGAAGAAATAATGCCAAACTTAAACAGACTGATTCACTTTGAAGACTTCCGAGTTCTTTCAAACAGTAGCAAAATCAACAGCAAAGACAAGTGCCATAGTTGGGCAGGATATCTACAGGTGTCTGGATGTTCTCAACTTTTAAGTGTATCATACAGATAGGACTTTCTCAAGAGCATACACATTTAAGTTCCAGGAAGGCAGCTAAGTCCGGCAGACTTGAAGAGTGGCAAGAGCAGGAGGTGCTGTCATACACTCACATTCACACGTGAAGTACCTTCTCATCCACTCCAAGTCATACTATACTTGTATAATAATGGTGGCATCACCAGTTCCTGTCAGTCCACGCATTACAGATTGAGTTTAGTTGCTCAGATGGCATGTGCTGTGCTCTGCATATACCACATTTCAGCAAACTGTTCAGTCTGAACCAAATCTTTAAATCCTTCCTGCTTTTCAGGCAGATCCCCATCTCAAGCAACTCCTTATTTGGGTTTCCAACACCAGATGGAGAATTTCACATTAAATAGGCCAATTGAAAAATACACACACACATCTTACCTACATCTTGGGAATATGAAGCTCAAACTGAAGTGATATTGATATCAGTATTTCTGCAGTGCTTCTGACTTAATTTACTCATGGAAGGACATAGAACTCCTGGCTCACCTGTGCAGATGACTGTAATAAATACTTAAGTTATTGTATGCAACTAAGCTTTCTATGTACAACTCAAAAGGCCAGGATCAGACACATTTTATACATCTTTACAAACAGCAGAGCTATTACATACCATCTAATATTATAATCTGAAGCCTGAAAAGCAGTCATTTCCATGGGCTAAAAATATCTTGCTCATCCAGCTCCATGAATAGCCTAGCCCTTAGGTCAAGCTATTTAACTGTTTGAATTAGCTTCTAAGACTTACACTTGTAACTGATAGGCTGTTCCTATCAAACCCTCCCTACAGAGGCTGCGCTTAAAAAGCTATTACTATACTACAACTTTTCACCTATGGGCACATTTTTGAAGCATTCTGTAGCTCCAATAACAGCTGTATTTCTACACATAGTTATATGTGAAAAAAGTCAGTACAATCAGAATCCAGTATCATTAAAGATCCCTTTCAGAAAACCTATTATGAGAAAATATTTTCCAACATATGAATTATTTTCTTTGTGGAGCAACGTATTACATAAGAAACAAAGGTAAAAATGCAAATGTATTGGATTTATGTGGCAAGGTTTTGGTAGCCAGGGGGCTGCAGGGTTGGTGTCTGTGAGCAGACACCAGAGGCAGCCCCCACATCAGACAGAGCCAGTCCCAGCCAGCTCCAGAATGGACATACCACCGGACAAAGTGGAGCCCACCAGCAACACTGGTGGCACCTCTGTGATAACGTATTTAAGAAAAGGTAAAAATTGCTGCACAGTAGTTGAGAGGAATGAGAAAGCGTGACAAAAACAATGTCACAGACATCCTCTGTGAACAAGGATGGGGAGGAGGTGCTCCAGGCACTGTAAACAGATTCCTCTGCAGCTCATGGAAGACCATGAAGAAGCAGGTTGTCCCCTGCAGATTGTGGAGGACCATGTCAGAACATAAATCCATACTGTAGGCTATGCAGGTATAGGTACCCTGAAGGAAGCTGCAGTCCATGGAGAGCACACATTCTTCCTCAGGCGGCAAGAGTCAGGAGTGAAGTTAAGCCTGGGAAGATGCGGGATCAGGGGGAAGATGTTTTTAGTTTTGTTTTCACTCACTATCTTACTCCATTATTAATTGGCAATAAATTAATCTTCCCCAAGTCAATGCCCATGGCACTCATTGGTGGGTGACCTCCCTGTTCTTATCTCAACCTATGAGCTTTTCATCTTATTTTCTCCCCCATCTTGCTGGGGAGGAGGAGTGAGAGAGGAGCTTGGTGGACATCTGGCAGCCAGACAAGTTTAACCCACTACAGCAAAGCACAAAGTCAGTCTGTTAAAAAGTAATCTCAGAGAGATCTGACAATAGAACTAGGGTTTTCCTGCTCCTATTTTATTAGTGACACATACACTAGTGTCTGGATGACCATAAAGGGATACACACCTGCAGGGATGTCCACTCCACAGAAGGACTGTTTGATTATGCTTGACCACATTCATGTGGTCACAGCTATGTTCTACCAACAATATATTAAAGGCTAGGAGCCTTTCTGGCCTCATTCCAAAGAAAGGTGCTCCAAATGAGAAAATTGCTTTCAAGCTGATTTCAGTAGAGTTGGCTAACAAATTCTTCCCCTTTAGGGGGAATATTTAATGTCCTATAGTCATTATCTAGGGTGACAACGTTTATAAAAGTAACTTGGGAAAAATTGGTTTATGCGAACCAAAATACATAGATGTTTCATACAGCTTTTAATTTTGTGTTCAACATGATCACTCAGTACTGCTAGTTTTAGAAATCAGATAAGCTTAGTATTCAATTCAGGGTGATTTTTCTCTTTAGAAAGTGTCAGATTTGTAATTCTTCCTTGTCCTTCCTCACCCCCAGTGTGGGGGAACTCAGAAACTGTTCCATCCCACAAGTAGTGGTGGAGTTGACAAGTCAGTAGACAGTTCGCATATCAAAGAACTGCTAATTAACATAAGGAACTGGTGTAACAGCATTTAAATGGTTTTAGCTTGTCATTCAGGTAAAAGCTAAGCACTTACTTGACATGAATTCAGGGACATAACATGGTTAAGGGACAGAAGTCTAAGTTGCTACAGGTTTCAGTAGCACCCAAACTAGCTGATCATAAAAGTCTCAGCACCAGATGGAAACTCATATGACTCTGTGCATCCAGTTTTGACTATAAAGTGTCAATTGTTAATTCTGCTTGAAACAATCATAACAACAGTTCTATTACTGCAGATGAATTCTTCTCGCTATTAAAATAATTTCATGGCTTGTCTTAAGAATGTTGCATTGAAAAGGGTTGTGCAGAAAAATATTGTTAGACATACCCAAAGCAAAACAAACTGGTTCTCAGAGGTCATGCATTCAGGGATTGGGTACAATCTGATGGTGTCAATAAAACTAACTAGTCTAGCAACAGTACAGCATAAATTCCGTTTAAGTGTTTCTAGTCCTGTGTTGCTTTGATAAAGCTAAGTCAGTTCTCTGAGTACATCTGAATGCTAACATAAGGCTAGAAGATGCTTATTACTATCAGTCTCAAAAGCATGTCTATTTTCATTCAATCATCTCAATTCAATAAATCTTTATTCATGTTTTCATACCTTCTTGGTAAACCATTACACTGCATACAAAAGAGTTTCTTTCAACCCATCCCTTTTCACAAAATATGAATAGACCAGAACAAAACCCTGAATGCAAGCCAGTTCCCACCATTTCTGATGTTAGCTCAGGTCTTTTCAGGGGAATAGTTTAACAGGAGCTGGAGAATATCAATTTACTTCAGCACACAGTATCTTCTGTCCTGGAATCTGTGTATTCATTAGCACTCCACCTTTGCAACATATTACATAGCTACTTAAAGTAATCTGAATCCAACAATTCACAATGCATTGAAAGCAGCAAATTCCTTTCAGCCTCAGCTTTCCAATATGCCCTTTCTTATTTAATAGGAGCCTGCAAAATATTATTTCTGTCATGTCTTTTAAAGTGAAATAACTATAGGAAATTACAGCAGTTACAGCTACCCTAATTTAAGACAGCAAGTGTGAAATTTTAGGGGAGATCAAAAAACCTGAGAACAACAGCTATGTTAAAGCTTAAGTTCTAAAAATACTTTTCTGTAAAAAGCTAAACTGAGCTACTGAGAACTGTTTAAAATACTAAGCATTACAATCCAGTATGTACAAGTTAATGGCCATTATTGTTGCTCCTAGCCACTGATACCTTTAAGCTTCAGTCATTTGTATATTTCTACATTTCTGGTCAAAAAATCCTAATCGCTTTTACACTGTGTTTATGATGTGTTTACATCACTTTAACATATTGGCAGGATGACAAGGACACTTATTTTAGATGAAACCATTTCTATTAGGCTTTCAGAAAAGGTTTCCCCCCACCCCTTGGTTCTCAGTTGTAAGCCAGCTTTTTTGGGGCATGCCTTAGTTCATGAGTCAAGATACCCTCCCTATCATCCTAGGAAGTGTTTAATAGTTCCAGGCAGCAGCTCAATGTATGGTCTAATTTTAGATCTACTTCTGAGGCCCCGAAGTCTCCCTTGTATACTGTGAAGTAAGAATAAGCATAGACCACTAAGTGTAATGGCATTAGAGTAAATATTAGGGTGTTTAGTTTTAAGAAACAAAGTCCTTTGTGGGATTTTTAATCCTAAATGGCTTTAGGTCCAAAATTCTGTGGTGGAAGTGGAACCGAGCTCTATATTCTTCTACAGGATTATTCTAATCAAAACTGTCATCTAATTTGATCTTACAGGTTCCTTGAATAGGTAGTTTAGGGTAGCTGTTTAACATGCATTCCTTACTCCATCAGAAAACTGAGCATTACAGTCATATGCATTTGTTTATAGTTATCTATAAGGTTTTTATAAACAAAACTACCAAATTCTAGATAAATCAGTGTACAAGTACATAGCATATTCTACTTCCTTTATGTTCTAATTTAGCATCTTGGCCAAATTCTTCACTGAAAACATACAGGCATTACTCCTGAAATATGTAAAACATTATCTATAGTGCAAAAAAAAAGCTGTACTAAAAGGCATTGTGACATTAGGGAAGAGCAAGAACTTAGAACTTCAGTGCCTGTGCACTGGTCAATGCACACTACATAAAATGTATATATACATATATAATGGAACTCTGCATATGTGTGAACACCGTACTGAATCACTTTGATGTTAGTATATCTAACAATGTGGCTGAGATGACAAGAGTTACTACTCAGTTTGTCCGGTTCTACTTCACAGTAACTGGTAATAGGCCCCTGCCAGAGCAGGATTTATATATTTTTGAACATAGCATAAGAAAAAATAAATCTTCTGTGGAAATGCAAAACAAACAATAAACAACCTGATTATTAGGATCGTTCAGAAAAGCATTTACTGTTAATTTGACAAGATGTGATTACATCCAGTGTACAGCAAATGAACTATAAAATGTATTATAATTACATAGTACAGGTTCAGTCTATTTTAACTTCTCAGAAATACTGCAAGGATTGTGACTACTTCAGTAATGTATTCAGTTATTTCGAGAGTCTGAGCTAAAGAAGTAAGCTAACTCAAATGATGTCTCCTCATTTTCATGGAGATTGGTTAGAATTTTCTTGTTGCAGAGAACTGAGGTGTATATTGAAAGAACATATACCCCTCCTCCAAATCCTTGAAATCTAGTGTAAGCAGCAGCTTTTCTTTTTCCCCAAGTTTTGGTAACACCTTGTGCCACATTTGAATCACTCTCCACATCACTTATGGCTCAGGAAAAACTAATCAAGTTTCACTGGGGAAAACTGAAAGAACTGCCATTCAGCAAGAACACCATTCATTCACTGCTCCTCCCAAATATACTTTTACTTAACCAATAAAGCAAAGTGATCCAACAGCTGAGAAATATTTTGAGAATCCCCAGACACAGATCATCTTCTGACCAATACTGGCAAGCTTCCTCATGGTTTTATCTCAAGTAGGACACAGCACTTCCATGAACTACTAAAGCAGATTTGTTCTTCTAGAGTCCAGGTTATTATGACTACATCTTCATGGTGCATTTAAGTTTTAATCTGTACAGTGGATAGTGATGCTAATATTTGTACATTATCCCTAATAGTTATTCCATAAACTAATCTTGAGGATTAATTCCTTTATATCTAAATGTTGTTTTGACACTTACACCACTACAGAGTCACTAGTGCCAAATGCAAACAGGATTTTATGAAAGGACTCCCTGAAGCACTAGAGTCTATATAAATATTGTTCACATACTTTTGTGAAGTATTTGGTGTGTTTCACAAACATTTTGGCAGGAGATGCAAACCTCTGCTTCCCCATGTCTGTTGCCATGAAACACAGGGCCCAGTTTCCAAGCTTTTATAGCACAGTTGTAAGCACTACCTTCATACAAAAACAGCTTGGCACATTTTGTATGCCATACCAGTCAGACTTGCAAGCAGTCACATCTCTATAGAAAGAGAACATGTGTTCAATATCCAAATAAGTATACACAAAATGTGTATATGTCTATAAAAGCTACTTTCTGATTTTAAGTCTAACAAGCACAAGAAATTAAAATGAAAATTTTACAAAAATGTGGCTTCATCTTAGCTGAGGTAATGTACTTAAGCGACAGCCTTGAGATATTTGTGATTACGTCAATTGATCCTTCAGTGCTCTAAAGATTAGTCTTCCCCTCCGGACATTATCTTTTCTCCTAACTCATAATAGTACAAATTACTCAAATACTGTATATTGTTCAAGCAAGACATTTACTAGAAACACTGTATCTCATAGCTGGCTACTCAAACAGCTAGAATCCAGTAAACATGAAGAACTACCAGATAAAGTAGTTATTTTGTTCACTTATTTCTGTACATCATCTATTAGTATCTCCACTCAAAAAATTAGCTATCAAAACTAAAACAAATTCACGAATTACTTATTTTTAATTTGGTTGCACAAAGTATTGCCAGCATTTCTTCATAGTTAGTATTCTAGTTTATTAGTTTTAAATAATTGACATTATAACCCAACTTTAATCTCTGATACATCAGCTTATACATCAATCTCTGATACATCAGCTTATACATGTAAAAGCAGAGATATGAGTAATAATAAATTTGAGGGTCTACACAAGCAATAAAACATATGGAAATCTAAAAAAGCCTAACTTCTTAGCAGAACTATGATTATCTAGTATGTGATATGCTCTGAAGTCTGAATTTTATCTTTTTATTAGCTGATATTGATTAAGTATCTCTCAAGAACACCAGTTACACCATTTGCTGAGTAGATAAACCATCTTGGTTTATTTTTTCTTGAAAAGACAGTTTCTTCAGTTTGTCATAAGATTTACTATGCAAAGATATAAATTGCTAACTTACCACAATACAAGGAATACTTTTGGAGAGAAAGATGCAAGTGTACTATTGAATGCAAATCCAAGGTCTAAGTGTAATCCAAGTTTCATAAATGTTTAAATAGGGAAATTCAGAATGTAACAATTGCTAAGGAAACCGATTTTTAAACATATCCATGGTGCCTTGATCCTATCAATCCTATGGTACACCACATTGGACTAGGTGCAGGGTCACTGAAGTACTCGCACCCTTCATCAACATTCAGTTCAGGCTAGCTCTAGCACGATCCTGTGAAATATTCCCACTCTAAGCACAGCATGGATAATACATCCGTGGCATCATGTATTTTATTCTACAGATCCATCTTGTCTAGCTGCATTACTTGTTAATGGAAACATAGCCAAAGCCTCTCTATAAATTTTTAATGTACCATTAATAGATGGTATTGATATTGAATTTTTATTTGTATTTACTAGAGCTATAAGGAAACTTTGTTGGTCTTAGCATTTACTTTACAGGCAAAATAGGAACAGCTGCCTCAACCTTCTTTTCTAACAGAGCCTGTTAAGGTTTTAATAAAGATGTTCCCACACTTCCTGCCTCTCACTCCATGACTGAAGTACCATGGTTCTCTGTCTTCTTGTAGACCTATAGAAAAAAGCAGTCCCTTTTTGTGCTCAGTTACCCCATTTAACTAAATATACATTAATGGCAGAATATTTGTGCCTTTTAAATGCAGTCATATGCTACTACTAATACAATTAATTCATCATGGCCAGCATTAAATATTAAAGATTGAAAGGCAAGACCATACTAAAGGGGAAGAGTAGGGCCAATACAAATGAGAAATTGACACGATTGATCAAAAATGGATAGACACATTCACCTAGTTGCATTTAAAAGATGCTTTAAAAGTAAAAAGTTATTAGCAAGAAAATTAGTAGCTTACACATGAATCCTTAAAAACAGGAAGTTCAGTTTAAGGCTGAATCAGAACTGGAAAATAGTTAGGTATTCTGATTTGCAGGTCCTTCAGCAACTTTTTTTTTTTTAAATCATAATATGAAATTTCCTTTAATGTAAAAACCCTGAAGAAAGTTATCTTGCACTGAAATACCAAGACAAACTGGAATACTCCAATGACTTACAAATTTTTCCACCTTTAGTTTTCAGAAATGAGATACCACTTGCTGTCAGCCTCCAGAGAACGACACATCAACCACTACCCTCTGAGCCCAGTCATGCAGAGTTGTGGGGTTTTTTTTTGGTGAATTTTTTGTAAAAAACCTATTCTAGTTGTCCACCCATCTAGATCAAAACATCCTGACTTGGATATGAGCATACATACTGTGTGATACAGTGTAAAAAGCCCTGGTAAAGCAAAGGTAAATTACTTTCATCCACCCCATCCATAAAATGGCCATTTAATACTAGGAGACAATCAGGTTAGTCAGGCAAGACTCACCCTTGGTAAATCTATGCTGACTCTTCCCGATCACTGCCTTCATGTGCTCAGAAATGTGCTCCAAGACAACTTGTTCCATGATATTCCCAGGGACCAAAGTTAAGTTGACTGGTCTGTACTTCACAGGATCAAAACCTCATGCCTTTTTAGAGAGGGATACAAGATTTGCCCTTCTCTAGTTATCAGGAACTTCTTCTGATCTCCATAACCTTTCAAAGACTAAAGAGAGCAGCCTTGAAGAGACAGCAGACAGTTGTCTCAGCATACATACACACAGTCCATCAAGACCTCTGTCCATGCTGAATTATCTGAAGAAATCCTTGATCCAACTCTCATCCAGTTACTGCTGATAGCTCTTCTTGAAACCTTCCACCAAGGAGAAAGGCCTGTGAGTCATTATGGGTGAAACCTAAGTAGCAAGTACTTCAGTCATATCCATGTGTAGCGTCACTAGACAATGCACACCACCCAGCAGAAGTTGCATTTCTCACATTCAGCCTGCTAAATGCAGCAGCAGCCTTTCTTGTTGTCCCATTCATGTCTCAATTCCAGCTGAGCTATGGCTTTCTTAACATCATGCTTATGTGGCCAGTATTTCCAAATTCCTTTTCTGCAGTATGTGCCTCTGACTTCTTCCAGTATACTTGTTGCACTGGAATTTGTTCTAAGTTCCTGTTTAGTCAAACCAGTTTCCTAATACATCTGTTCTCCTGATCATCAGGATGGCCTGTTCCTGCACATACACAGACCTTAATTTGTAGCTTTTCCCAATGCCTTTGGGCTTCAGAGTTACCTCCCATGGTATCCCACCTACCAGTTTCCCAAATAAGCTGAAGGTTGCTAGCCTGAAATATAGCTTATAGACTAATGCAGATTCCAGGATCAGGACTTTAGATAAGTCTAACACACAAGTCTAAGCATTTATTTGAGTACATATAGTAAAGACCTGAATCATTGGTCTCGTTTTCAAGGTGCTGAGTTGATGACCACCAGAAGTATCACACATGATTTCTCAAGGACAAAAAAAAAAAGAAAAAAAAAATCTTCACCAAAACCAAATCTATTCTAAGCTGATAGTGTCTTCTATATCCAGATTCAGGCATACCAAGCATGTGAGCATTTGAACTGCATTGCAGCTTAACTCATATTTCTGTGGATAACAGCTTTGGATGAATTCTCCAACAGGATGTAGCACCTCAACATAGAGCTTGCATGTCCACAGTGTCTGGGGTTTCAGCTTCAGCAGTGAAGTCTGGGAACTCATTTAAGGCATTTATAATCCTATAAAGGACATAAACACTTAAAAATTCTAAAGCAACCAGCATACTGAAAAAAGAGCTGCCCAGAAGCAGCCAACTGGGAGAAGAGTTGCACTTTATGCCCAAAAAAGGATGAATTTTAGCCATCTTCGAACAGAACCAGAATTTTAGGAAATTTACTTCCCCTCTCCAAAATGAGTAGGTATGCCTCAGTATAAGTTATTTCTGCAGAATCTTTTACAATATATATGCATAGTCAGCACAAGTACATAACATAATGAGAATGCTCATTACATTTAAAGGAAAGTTGGCATTTTAATTCCAGAGAAAGACAAAGCTTTGCTATGCCAGACATCTAAAGAAAACCCATTGTAGTATCATTAAGATCTGATCAGCAGCTTGCATGTACGTGGGAGACTGCTATTTCAGGAAAATAGATACTTTACAAGGCTATACTCACTTTATAGCATGTGCCGTAGGAAGTAAGTGAAGGCTAAATACATGAAGCTATCCCAAGGAAGTGATCCTTGTGAATTGGCAGAAATGGGACAAAGAAAGTAAAAATAAAAAAAATCCATCCCATTATTTCTTTTCAGGCCCAGAAACAAGTGCCTGAAGGAGTATAGGCAAGAAAAGTAGCTTAACAAAACTCACTAGAATGAAAGGAGATGATTGAATGATGGAAATGTTGCATTCTTACTCTGAGGGGCGGGTTAAAAAAAAATGTAGACAAGAAAATCACCTAAGAAAGTACTCTGTGGAATCTCAGCCATACAGGAACTCTCTATGAACTGAAGAAGCTTTATCTAGAAATACATGTCCATAAGACGGCTGTGAAACAGTAACTTACTATTTTAATGGAGTCTCCTTCATTAACAAGGAGAGAGGCATGTTAAGCTCTTTGCCTAAGCTCACCTACAATCTATCAGTCTTCAGAACTTTCCCAGAAGTAATTTCCCATAAACCTTGTCCCCTCATCAAGACAGACATTTGAAGAGAAATACAATTACAAAATTAAGTGCATTAACTTTTCTACATCGTATTGGTACTTTTGTTTATTTTCTCCCCTTTGTTCTTCTAAAGAACTCATCTTCACCCTTACCATGTCCACCCTGGAGAATCAGTTTTCAGGCTCTTGCATAGCTTTGGTTAGTGTTTAAGATCAGGTTCTCCATTTTGCACTGTGCCAAAGGCATTTAGTCCTTAGAAAAAAATTGAATGTTCCTCCAAGAAGTATCAAGGATTTAAAGAAAATTATTTTCTTTCACGTAAATATGCAGTTCAAAGTTACTTAACCTCAAGAAATTGCCTCTGAGCACTTGCTTTTCTGAACTTTAAATCACTGATAACTTTTCTTAATTTGGTACAAAGAACCCTAGAAAAACTAAGGTACTTACCCAGTCCTTTTGCTATCTGAATGCCTCCAATGTATATATTTTCACATATTGGGGAAACTGAAATACTCAAAAGCACTACAGAACAGCTGGGAAAACACAGAGGCTTT
>VZTL01047344.1:0-28136 GCA_013400535.1 Scopus umbretta
TTTTTTTTCTTTTTTTTTAAGAAGGGTTTGGGCATTCATTCTTTATTTCAGGATTTCAGCACCAGGATTTGAGGTTCTCTTGTTCTCTCTTCCTTCTCTTTTCCAAATGCTCAGATTTGATGTAGGTGGCTAAAAAAGGACTAGGTTATTGAAAAACTCCATTACAAAACTTATTGAGGTTCTTTTGTAAATCTGGCTAGTGGTGCCTAAAGAAACTGCCCCAACTCCTGGTTCTCGACACCTTTTTTCTTCTAACTGGCCCTAGGGGATTTCAGAATGTGTTAACATGTTCTGATCTTGATAAGTAGCATTTACTGTCTTGTTGCAATGCACCAGGGGAGCTGCAGAGTAAGTAGCAAAGCAGCTTGCTCCTTTCAGACAGCATCAGTGGTAAAAAGTTGAGGATAATCCCTAGATATCCTGACTCCTGGGTGCATACTGTAACTGTTGAGGAAAAACATTCACTCAGCATGTACTGAAATAGAAAGTTTCTTTTTTTTTTTTTTTTTTTTTGCTCACTGCATCTGTCCTGCAGACCCTCAGGGTGACAAAGTATTAGCTTTGTTTTGGGCAACCTTTTCTGTGCCCCATGGTGCAGAGACTACGTGAACATGTAGGGTAGTCAGAGCAGAAATAACAGAGCTTTTTTGTTGTTGTTTTTGAGCCTTCAAGAATCACAGCAGAAGATAAAATTCTAGTTGATGATAAATCTGGCATTTGCATATTATCTGTTTTTTGAGTGTGCCTTTTGGATCTTGTTGCTTAGCCCAGAGGGAGGCCAAAGTGCGTGTCCGCCGTGTCGTGTCCCTTATTCTGCCTCCAGTGCAAACAATCCTGTGATGACAAATAATGGAGAGGCCTCAAGACACTCGTCAGCCATTTCACTTTCATTTGACAATGCGTGCCTATCACGTAGATAGAGGAAGGGGAAAAATGACATTACATTTAAGACCAAGCTATGTCATATCATTTCTTTCCCCTATTTTTCCTGAACGCTGTGGGTTTTTTTTCTCTTTCTCGCTCTCTTCCCCTGCTCCTTCTCCACCCAGAGCTGGATGCCAAGGTGGAGATCTTTGCATTGCTAGGTTTTCCCCAGTACCATTCGATGCTCAGGGTGTGCAGCTGCAGGCAGCGCAGGGGCGGCAGTTCTCCAGCAAACACGCTGCTGTGCTTGGGGCTGGCTGATTCGGTCGCCTGGCTTCTAAAGGATCATCTTTGCTCTGAACTGCTAATGTGATTTTGAATAGTAGCTACTGCTAATTTTTTCTTTTTTTTTTTTTTTTTTTTTTTTTTTTTTTCCTTTCTTCCTCCTGGTTCCTGAAGTTTGATTTTCTGAGGCATCTGCATACCAGAATCTTTTCTTTTTCCACTCTGTAACGAAGGGCCTAAATAGATGTTTGGCTCTGAATTCTTCAGGCTTTTCTGAAGCCGCATTTTCAAGCTTTCCCTCCAGAGCCCTGTTGGTGTCCCCTCCACTTCTTATAGGAACTGAGGTCCTTGTGGTGTTGAGCAACTCTGTGAGCTGATGCTGGACAAAAACCACAGTATATTGAGAAGGGTGAGGAGAACTGGGGAGAGCAGGGGCTCTTAGCAGCCCGTGACTCTCAGCGGGTGCTGAGGTACACGAGGTGCACCCCGGCGGGCTGGCATCCAGACTTGGGTGAGCAGCTGGAGGCAAGGTCACATGTGGAGCTTGGCCAGCTTTGCTGCACGGTGTCTGCTCAGGGCCGTCTTTCTCTTCTTGCTTATCCTGTCCTGAGGCAGCCGGGGGCTCTGAAACAGCTTCCCGCTTGGCTGCCTCTCCGCTCCCCTTCTTCTTCCTTGGAAGGCGAGGCCGGGCATGATGCTGTCATTTGATGTTAGTGGGGACCAAGCGAAAGAGCCTTGGACTGCGAGGGAAGAAAATAGCTTCGGACAGGCAGCAGTGGGGGAGTTCTGGGGGTCTGCTTGTGGTTGCTTCAGCACTCCTGTTTCTCCTCGCCACCGTCCCCTCTTCTTTCCACTTGGCAGCTCTGCTGGGAAACACCATGGGTGAAACTGCGACTTTCCGGAAATGAGGCTAGAAGTTCTTCAAGGGCTGCTTGTGGGCAGGCGTGAGGCATGGAAGTGCTTCCTCATGATACGTGGGGTGGGAAGCCTGGGAAGCTGCCTTCCAAACCCCTAGCTCTCCGCAAGGCTGGCTCCTGCGGCTCCCTGGCAGATGTAGCAGGAGGAGGGCCTGGGCTGTACAGAGGCTCCTGCCACCGGGTGGGCTCATCTGCAGCCCCAGGGCAGTGGCAGCATGCCTGTTGCTGAGAGCAGCTGCCTCTGGGAGGAGGGAAGCAGGAGGTGAATGCAGCATCCAGCCATCTGCTGCTGAGGCAAAGGCAAGATTTATTTGACACTGCTATGGTCCAAATCCCCGGACACTGGGAGGAAGAGGGAGAGGGAAGGACTGTAATTAGTTTAACTGGCCACAGGTGTGTAACAAGAGGAAGCTGGAGAGAAAACAAATTATAGGGCAGATTCTGGCCCCGGCTGTTCTTTAAACAAATGCATCCTATGCTGCCCTTGGGGCTGGATGTATCTCTGTGTTGGGGCTTGGTCTATGGAGGCAGATATTTAGTGATTCAGACTGCTGGAGGGATGTTGTGACAAGTAGAGACATCAGCCCCACAAATAAAATGCATTTTTCCAGTTAGTGCACTCCTCAGAGTCCCACGTTCTTGCTTGTTCCCTGTGCTGCCTATGGACGCAAGCACTCCCTTCATAGCGCTTCTCTGTGATGACATGGGGATGGTTGATGTCCATCAGGCTGCTTACAAGGTGGAAAACCTTTGCCTGACTTTCCTAGGCTCCTTAAGCAGAGTGCATTGCCTGCCACAGCTGGCCAGCTCAAAGAGGACCTTTGCTCAGCTTCCAGCCTGCTGAGGTTTTCACATCTGTGGAGGGTTTGAACAGAGGCAGGGCACATCTCTGGCTAACATCTGGGGCTCTCCTGTGGCAGCACTTCATTGTACCAAAGACATATCAATGCCTGTCTTAAGGGCTTTTCTTAAACTGAGAGAGAAAAAGTTGAGAGGGGCACTATCAGCATGCTGGGGAATGCAGCTGACCATAAGAGATCCTAGGTTTCTGGGCTCTTCCTCAAAAACGTATTGATTAGGTTTTGCTGCTGCTCTCTAAGCCTTTCATTGGGCTTGGCTCTTTTAAGAGCTAATGCTGGTTTTGAATTCCATGTGGAGGTTACTGTTGAATTATTTGACATATTATAGACTTTCTCGTAAGAACTTACAGGAAGCTTCATTGTGACTTCCCATGTGTTTAATGCATTGCCATTTTAATTTTAATGGCTGTAAAGGAAGTAAGTTTGTGGAACACTAACCTTAATTGACTTTTCTTTTAAAAAGCCAAATACAGAACATAGTTTGTTCCAGCTCATTTCTGATCTGTAAAAGATCATACTCAAGTAGAGAACTTGTCAGAATTTTGTCCCAGACTTGCAAAAAAACTCTCTTGCGGTGGGGACAGAAGAGTGTGAAAGAGGGGAAGAATTCTAACAGAACAGATAAGTGTATTCTGGATCTAATGCATGATTGACATGGAGTTGGAAGACAGGTTTAACTCCTCTCCTTCACTCAGCAGTCTGTTACTACATCCTACCCCCAGTGCAGCTGTCTCTTCAGGATTCTGGAGAAGCTGGCGGTTCATGGTGTGGACAAGTGCATCCTTTGCTGGGTTAAAAACTGGCTGGATGGCCATGCCCAGAGAGTGGTGGTGAACAGAGTTAAATCCAGTTGGTGGCCGGTGACAAGCGGTGTTCCCCAGGGCTCGGTACTGGGACCGGCCTTGTTTAATGTCTTTATCAATGATCTGGATGAGGGGATTGAGTGCACCCTCAGTAAGTTTGCAGATGACACTTTGGTCACAACAACCCCATGCAACGCTACAGGCTTGGGCAAGAGTGGCTGGAAAGCTGCCCAGCAGAAAAGGACCTGGGGGTGATGGCTGATGTCTGGCTGTACATGAGCCAGCAGTGTGCCCAGGTGGCCAAGAAGGCCAATGGCATCCTGGCTTATATCAGGAATAGTGTGGGCAGCAGGAGCAGGGAAGTGATCGTGCCCCTGTACTTGGCACTGGTGAGGCCGCACCTCAAGTACTGTGTTCAGTTTTGGGCCCCTCACTACAAGAAGGACATCGAGGTGCTGGAGCATGTCCGGAGAAGAGCAACAAAGTGAGGAGGGTGTTGGCCTCTTTGCCCAAGTAACCAGCGACAGGACGAGGGGTAATGGCCTCAAGTTGCATCAGGGGAGGTTTAGATTAGATATTAGGAAAAATTTCTTGACTGAAAGAGTGGTGAGGCATTGGAACAGGCTTCCCTGGGAGGTGGTGAAGTCCCCATCCCTGGAGGTGTTCAAAAAACGTGTGGATGTGACACTCCAGGACATGGTTTAGTAGTCATGGTGTTTTGGGTTGATGGTTGGACTAGATGATCTCAGATGTCTTTTCCAACCTTAATAATTCTATGATTCTATATAAATGACTGAGTGTCCTACACAACCAAGGTACAAGACTACTATGCATGGTAGGTAGCAGCCTGCTCTGCGAGTAGTCCCATCAGCTTCAGTGAAACTACTTGCAGTGAAAGGTACTAAGTAGTGCAAGTTCATCAGCTGTTCCACTGGCACCAGCTCAGAGCTGTATGGTTNCACTTCTGTTTTTGTACTGCTAGCATACAGCACTGAGATCTCCTGCAAGGCTCAGACGGATATCTTAATTTAAAAAAAAAAAAAAAAAAATCTGCTGTACTGTTTATAGATACATTTAGAAGTAATTTAAGGGACTTGGAAAGCTGCAGATCTCTATGAGGGTATTCTGTGTTTCAAAGAGATCGCTGCTACTTATGTCAAGACATCTGTTATCTGAGCAGCCCTGCAAGGCACCGAACAATGGGCCTGTTCTTTGGCAGGCCTCCATAGTCACCAGCATCTAAGAATAGCATATGGAAGATCTCCGCTCAATAGCAGTTGATGTTGATGCATGTGAGCAGGTGTGTATTTTAATTCTTTTTCATATGGAGGCCAAGACCTTAGTTGGTACAGTTTCTACCTCAGGACTACTCTGTTCATGGTCAGATCCTAGTATACCATTAGAGAAATAACTTCTGTGTCCCTTGTATTCAGATGGATAAAAAGCCACTTGGAACAACAGAATCCACTTACCTGCTACTAGCGGGATTAGGGAGGGGCTTGCTGATGCAGCTATGGATTTTGTGCTAGGAGTACTGTCTCTTAACATCTTTCTTTCATCTTACCTGTCAGCATCCCCGGCATGCAATGTTGAATCTCTGTTGTATAATGAGGGCTAAGGCATGCAGCAACTTTTTCCTTGTGGGGAACATTGATAGTCTCTCCCCTCTGCTGCCTGTGTTCCCAACACTTCCAGGAACTAGATGACTTGCAGTTTGCTATATCAGGTTTGGTTCAAAGTTGCACTAGACTTAATGGGAAGAGAAACACACACATAGCTAGGGCTAAGTCTGCACAGGAATAACATCTTATGGTTGAAGCAAAAGAAGCTTATAGCTTACAAGGTATTTTTTCCAATGTCTATCTTCAGAGTTGGCAAGAACTGGCAATTTCGGTTCCACTGGAAACATTGACCTTTGGGTGGAAAAAACCTGAGACTGCTCCAATGCAAACTTAGAAACCAGAGACTTTGAGCATTACATTGGTTTCCCTGATGCTGCCGATTTCTCTGCAAGTATCTTCCTGATGCCTGGCGGCTCTGACGCCCAGGACTTTGAGTCCTGGCTGGGTGTGCATAGGGAGAAAAGAACCATGTGCTGTTTGAAAACTAATATATGTGATTTTCTGATTCCTTGCACCCCTGATTTAGTTAGGTTTTCTGAGAAGAAGAAATCATCTGATAACAGCCTGACACTAAGAGGCGATAGAAACACCATGCCTGGAGGCTCTTCTAGAGACTGGTAAGGTTCCTGGAAAACACTATAGCTGAGTATATGATTGTTTAGGGACAAGGGATCAGGGGGAGAGACAGAAACTGGGGTGAAACTTCAGTTGATATGAGCTGATGTCATTTGTGGTCAGGCTTTCAGTAGCGAGTCTGGTGTAGAAGAGGCAAGCCGTTGTACAGATGGTCTAAGGGAATGGACAAATAGAAGATGAGAAAACTAACACAGACAGACAAGTATTTTCTTATGCCCAAAGTTTGGAAAACTACCCTGTTTGGGAGTGTAGTTGCTTCTGAGTGCATTTGCTCTACTAAATGGAATATTTTACAGCTCAAATCTGGTCTAGACTGTTTAGCCACAAAATCTTAACATTCTTTTGAGATCATTAAGAAAAAGTTCCAGCCGTATTTGAACAAATGGCTTTTCATTGACTGCTCACCCTTGCTTCAGCCATAGGACTAAAACTGAAAGGTTCTTTTTCTCCCTGGTGATCTGGCTGCCAAGGAGGAGAAGAATTGTCCCGTGGACTAGATGTGAGGGAATGGGAAGAGGTATTTTCTTTTTGATAGCTGCTCATTTATTAATTCTCACCCCAGCAGCAAGCTGCAGGGGTTCAGATTACAGCTTTCTCTGAGCCAGAATCTGCCCTCATGAGCTCCTGTGTAAATCACCAGTAGTTCCAATTGCCTCAACACTGATACTGGTTTAGAAGTGGCTACCCCAGTGCAGGCCAGCGATAAAGATTGCCTGTCTCCATTTTAGTAATTCTCTGTCTCAATCCCTAGTAAATATAAGAACAAAAAAATTGAAATTTAGTTTTTTAAAAAAACAACAAACAAAAAACCCAAACAAAAGCCCCACCAAAACCAAGTGAAAAAAAACTAGCACCTAACCTTACATAGTTTCTGTTGCTTGTAGTGAGGTGGTTGGTATGACTGAAAATAAGCATCCGTTTAAGTGCTTGCAGAATTGGAGCCTAGAAAAGGGGTAGAACCCTCAACAAACAAGAATTAAACTTAAGAGTTAAACAAGAGTTTAACCTAATAGTTAAATTTTGCCTCCTTGTTTTCCCAGCCTCTGTTCTCAATGGTGGAATTTGCAGCAAGGACTGCAAGATGGGGCCTATCTTTGCCCTGAACAATAAATCCTGCTTGAACGCTGTTCAATGTTAGGACTTTTTTTAAAAAAAAAAAAAAAAAAAAAAAAAAAAAAAAAGCTGTGTCCTGTCTGATGCACATAGAATTCCAAAGATAGTTTTAAGATGAAAGGTTATTCTGTATAGGTTTTTAAAATATTTTTGCTTTCATTCAGTTTCCAGGAACATTATGAAAACCATTCATGAAAAAATCCACACTGCTATTTTTTTTTCCTGGTTATCTCCAGAAAGCTGTGCCAGAGTATTCAGGTCTGGACACATAAAGTTAGGCACCTGCTGGCACGCTAGTTCATTTGCAGGCCAGAGATAGGGCTTCCTCTCCCACTGCTCCTGGGGAGTTATTGCTGCCATTATCAGTAGAAGCAGCAGGTATTCAGAGCTCTGCAAAATCAGGCTACTTTTACTTTATAAAGTAAAAAATATATGCTGGAAGTGTTAGTATGAATTGAAGTCCTGGAGCGTACAGTGGATATTTGTAGGTATTGCACTGCAGTGATTTGACAGGCTTTTAAAACATTCACAGATTTTTATTGTTGTTGCTGTCTCTGTGCAAAGCAAAGCTGGGGAGGATTCGTTCCTGCTGCAGTTACCGCTCTTATTTCTGCACATTGCTTTTCACTAGATCCATAGCTGAGCCACGGTCTGTGAAAGAGGGCAGTGACTGGCCCTGGCGTTCGCATGTATGTGCCATTTAGGCTCTTGTTTCTGTTTTAGTACTGACGAAATACTTCTGGTTGCTCTGCAACCATTTGTTTTGTTTCCTAATTTTTGCTGGTGCTATGATAGGTATCAGCCAGATCCCTGGCCAGGGGGACATTTCTTAGCCGCTGGTCAAAAGAATGGCTGTGGGCACATCCAAACTTGGCCACCGGAAGGAAATATTTGAATTGAAGTGAAAAGAGCACTTGTGTACGATGAATGAAGTGAAGAGGGAAAAACCCACTTGGAACATTCGTTGCTCTGTGGATTAGACAGAGATCATAGTATCCCCTGGTGATACAGAGAAAGGGATGGGCAACCTTCCTTTAAATAAATCAGACCATCAGAAGATCCTTTTAAGGAAGGAGCGGGGAAGAAATGCACACAATGTGGGAAACTTCTCATCTTTTGGGGATTTCAAAGGGTTTGCTCTGTGACAGAGATCAGGCCCGAGTTAATGAACTCGGGGCAAGGATCCCTGAGCAAGAGCGCCAGTGCTGTTGGGCGGTCAGGTTAGGTGGTCATCATGGTCAATTATAGCTGTACAACTTCTGATCAGCAAAGAATATCTTAAAAACGGGTAAGGGAATGAAAATGTATCCAAGCTTTTTGTCTGATTTCAAAGCTGTCTCTTTCATCCATCACAGTCTCTAATTGGCTGTCCTTTCTTTCTGGCTGAGTTTTCTCCCCCCTGTCCTATGGCGAAGGTCAGCACCAGCCTGCATGGGCTGTCCTCTGTTCATCGCCCCTTCCCTCTGCCCTTAGATTTCTCCTGTCGAGGAGCATATTTTTGCAGTTTTGTGGAGCACATGTTGAGACTGACAGCTCCTACCAATGCTTCTCAGGTGCAAGTACAGTGTGGTCAGAAAGACCTTGGTGTGTCCCCAGCTACTGTCTGCAGCACTCAGTGAAGTTTACGCTACTTTTATTTTGGGAGCCACATGTCTCTGAAAGGGAGTGGTTCACCTGTTGCTTCATACAGATATTAAATAACTGCTGGTGATGAAAGGATTGCTTTGTTGTAACTGCCATTGTCAGAAAATTTGTCACAAAAAAGTAATTTACTCTTTCTTATCTAATTAACTTTCATCCTGAGGCTTTCTTTTTTTTAATAATTTTCTTTCTTTCATGTCTGGAATAAAAGTTTCAGAACCAGATACCAATATTGATGCTCAATGCTTGGGAAAGTGAAGAGTCTATATGAAATGTTCTGACTATATCATTGACTTTGCTTCACACATCAAAGCAATTCATCTTAAAAAAAGGAAAAAGAAAAAAGAAAAAGATAATTAGGAAAGCATGCAAAGTACAAGAGAAGCATTGTTTAATTAAGAACAAGATTCGTAGACCATTCTATATGGGGAATTAACTCCAGAGAATTTAGGAAAACATGTTTTTATAATGAGAACTTCAACTAAACAGATTGTCTCCTTCATAAAAAAGAAAACATTTGATTGTAGGGTATAACTGCCTCCACAAGGAGAACAACTCTGATCCTGGGGGGTTCGTTGCTTCCTGTGGTTCCGTGTTAGTCAGCAAAACTCAGTCAAGGGGGGAAAAAGCATATTTTAATGGTGAAGCAGTGGAACTGATTATCAACAATGTGATAAACCCTCAGTTGCTTGGAGTGTTTATTTAAATTGGATGGGATTCTAAATAACATGCTCCATGTTAGCTGAAAGCTGTCGAGCAAAGAAAGTTGTAGTGAAAATGGAGGCTTGTTTTATTTAGGAGATCAAACCCAATAACCATCAGTCCATTTTACTTTTGCTGCAAACTGAGATCTGTCAAAATCTGGGCAAAGGCTGCAGCCCATGTTCATTTCTTGGTTGAAGCTCCCATGGACTATATGAGAGCTCTGTGATTTGGTTCTATTTTTGTTCCATAGCTGAAAGCCAAATGTGATTTTATAGGTTTGCAAAACTTGCGGGTTCTTGGCTACTTCTGTTATGTTTGACACTAAAGGAGAAAGACTCTGGGTTGTCTGTTTGAAATGTTTTTAGCAATGAGATCACTTGTAAAACTGAGAGCAGCCGGGTTATTATACCTTGAAATCACATGGAAAAACTTCCAGCTTCTGTGGAGTGACTTGTGGTGAGAGTTGCAGATGGAGAATACATTTATACCACATCTTTTTAATTTATTCTCCATTTCCATGAGGCTCAGTATTAATTAGAAAGTGTTTGGGGATTTTTGCATCATAAGGCCAGAGGAGGAGTGACCCTGTCACTGTGGCTTCAATGTGAATTTGAACTCCAGCTCTGCAGTGTACTCCTGATAGGACCTGGGTTGCCAAGGTCCTCAAAGTTGAGCACCTGCCTCTCCTTGAAATCAATGAGTGACAGCTGCCACTCTGCCTTTGAAGGGCTCAACCTTCATCTCTCCCTGCATCATCAGGTGCTTTATTTGGAGTGGCAGCTAAGTGCTTTGAAACACCCCTGTAGGATAAAGAGGATGGATGGGTGCTTGGGTGGTGCACCAGGATGCCTTCCTGAGAGGTCCTGTCTCACTGGGGTATGTGGACATGCAGTTCTCCAGTACGGCAGGTCCCTGGTTCTGCTCTGGGGCTTGTAGTTGAAGTTACTGTATAAATGATTGCATGATAGTCAGTCTCTCCCCCCGCCACAACCGATGCAGAATTTGCCTTTGCAAGATTGAATTGTTATGTTCTGCTTCCCATAAAAACAAGGGCACTATAAAATCAGAGAGAGAAAGCATGATGTCTTTTGATCACACATGGATGATTTACACTGTTAATTTTGTGGAACTGCACTAATTTCTTTTATAAACTGGACAAGGTAATCGACATGGAAATTTTAGGAGTAAACTAAAGTGGTCTGTGAAGATTAAATCATTTTGATTCCCTGTGGTGGATTAAGTAGTGTGGAACATTACTATTCACAGAGATTGGTAGTGATAGAATTGGTTTTGATGACTAATCCTTGTAGCTTTGTAACCATTACAGATATAATTTGCTAGCTGTGTAAATATATGATACCAGTGTACACACAAAATGTTAACACAGTTAGATAAAAAATACCCAACTGTTCTTATGCTTTACTGTTTGTTCAGTCAACAGTCCTATCTATTTTGCTGTTGCAGAGCAATTACCAAAATGGCCCTATCTTATTCCAGTGGAAACTATTAGAAAAAATATCTGTGACTTTTAACAGCAGCAAAACCTGTTCCAGTGCTAACACTCTGAAGTAACCTTTCTCAGAATAAAATGTACTATGGCTACATTGTGTCTATCTTGACATTTAGTGGAACTTTTATCTTGCCTTTTAAATCTACTGTTTAAAAGAAAAACAACCAAAAACCAAAAAACCACCAGGGAAAAAAAAAAAAAAGAAAAAAAAATCACCTGAAATTTTGAATGTAAACTTTTAAATGGATTTTTTTTTTTTTTAATGGTTCCATAAAGATGGGGGAAGAAATAAAAAAATCACAGCCTTTTAGCATGTTCTCCTAACAAAGGTGCCTATACTCGATCATCCACTTACTAGTTGTACTTAACTTTTAAGCTTCCTAGGCTTGTTGATGTGTGCAGAATCTACAATTTACTTCCCAGTGAACTTAAAGTTCAGAGACTTTTGTCAATTTAGTTACATTGTGTATTTTGATTTTCTTTCCTGTGTTGATGTTTTAGCTTTGAATTAATCTAAGCTCATGCAACTCACTTATGGCCCATATTTCATCCGCTTTATTTAAAATGTTTAGTCCCATACATCTGCTAGTATACATTACATTATAGCATTACATACATCTGCTAGTAATGTATCTAGCTTTTTCATAAAGGTGGATCTTTAGTGACTTCAACACGAGTCCTCTTGTAAGATAATTTGAGATATTCTCCTGAGTATTCTAGACCTTTTCAAATCTCACCCAAATTATTAAATATTACCTAGACAGACGTGCGGTGGAATAGCTCCCTTGTTCACAGAGACTGGAGAACTGCTCAGAAGAAAATGTCCCCTTGAGGACCTTAAGAATATTTATTCTGGTGCAGTGGCCAAATCTTAGGGAGAATAATTTTCGAATCAAATTCTCCCTACAAAAAGTTTCACTGTGGTTTTAACCAAAAACTATGTTTGCTTTGTTGTGCACTTACTTACTAATTTCAGTCCAGAAATACAAGTTTGATTGTTACTATGTGTAGGAGGCATTGCTGGGCCACTGAACAGAAAGCTGGAATACGTGGAGCATACTGCACCCTGCTCTCCTGTGTCCTCCCGTTCTTCTGGTGGATTCACAGCTCAATTTTTGGCAGCAGCGGCTGGAATAGAAAACTTCTGGCTTTTTCTTTTCCCTCCTACCCTGCAGCTCTCCAGGATGATGGGTCTGTGAAATTCAGGCTGAGGGACGTGCACACAAAACAGTTGTATGTTGCAGAGTAAGGGAAATGTGGAACAAACTGGCAACCTAAGAGGTCACTCATTCTTTTGTTTAAATTTTTTCCTCCTCTTTGTGCACTGTATAGTAAAGAAAATACTGCCTGGAGAACAGGAGGCTTGGAGGGTAAATTGGCCGAGATGAAAACTGGATTATAACAATGGTGATTTTGTTTCTTTTCAACCTTATCTTGACAGGGTGGTTTCTGAGTACCACTTTACCAAAGACTGCATATAGAGTTGTACATATGTCCCTTGTTAACAGGGAAGGTAAAGCTTCTCCAACCAAGTCCTGTGCAATCTGCTGTGGGTTTTGTTGGATCTGGAGGTCCCAGGAACTACATGACACATTCTTGAGTGCTGTTTACTGGCACCTTTGTCTGCTGGCTAATTACAGATATATAGACAGAGGGAAAGTGGGCCAAAACCAGGGAAGGGAAGCCCCTGTGCAGCTGAAGCCTGAGCTGGGTCTGCACATCCCACATCTGCAGTGGGGTGCTGCAACATGGCAGGAGCAGGCAGGGAGGGCTGCGCACTTGCCACAGGCACCTCTCGTTGTGGCTGTCCCTTCTCACCAGCCTGCCAGGACTTGCACAGGTGAAACATCCAATGGAAGTGACATCCAACAGGAGCTGGTGCTGGATGCCATTTGACAATGTTCAATGTCGGTATCTCTCTTCATTTCTACAGTTTCATGATTCTCTGATTCTGGAGAACCTCATCCTCAGTTATAGCAGTTTAGAGGTGAGGATGGATACCAAATCCATATGGGGAAAAAATATAATGCTCAGGCTGAAGCAGAAAGCATCGGAGTGGTATCCCTCCATATCAAGGTTTTTCTTTTCAGTTTTTTTTTTTTTTTTAATATAGTAAGTTTTCTTTTTTAAAAAAAAACAAAGCTAAGATGTTCTTGTTTTTTAAGGATCCCAGTTTGTGTGGATGTTGAAGTTCTAATGCTTCATAATCCTGTTCTCTTTTAACTGTATCCCTGTTCCAATGACACCTCGTATGAGGGTCTCACCCCCTGCATGGTAAAGTCACACTGCCACAGAGCATGTTGGATTTAAAGCCCACCTAGTGAAGCCCACCTTCAGCCCATAGAAGATAACACAGTCATAAGGCATTTGTACTATGTTCTATGAGAGTAATGCAACAGCAGTTTGAAGTACTCAATATTTTGGGCTTTGCATTTTCTGTGAAAACCAGGTACCAATGGAAGAATTCGTTTTATGCTAAAAAACCCCCTTAATTTTTCTGTTGCATAAATAAATGCAAAAGTGAAAATTTTTACCTGGTTCCGATAAGGAGGCAGTTTTTGACTGTTACCAGTGCTTCCATTGCCAATATACTAGTTTTTCAGAGCATTGCCAATAGATTGCCTAGCTCTTTAGTGGTTCTTAATGAAGGTGTTGCAAATTAAGGCTTTCCTTGGCTCTTTTCAGGAGTTCCCTCCCCCCCATTTAAGCTCCTTTTGTTTAAGTTCTTATCTCCTTTTGGCCACAACTTCCTCTTCTAAATCTTAACTGACATAATTTTGCAGCTGTACTCTAGATGTAAAACCCAGCTGTGTGTAGATGGGGGCGAATGCACCAACAGCCTCAGCAGTGGAGGGTCGTCGTCTGTGTGGTGCTGGAGGGTCCAGCCAAGGGGAGTTGTCTGGAGGCCCGAGGAGGTGCTGTTGCCTTGCACCACTGCCTTTCCTGAGGGCTGTGGGAAGATGTGAAGGCACCTCCCAGATGGTACTAGAAGCAGGCCTCAGGCTGCACGAAGGCAGCTGCGGAGGAACCCGAGGCTCCCCCAAAATGGTGCTGGCATGCCAGGGGACGTAGTTTGAGCTGTGCGTGAGCGGGGAGGATGGGGCCTGATCGGAGGCTGCTCAACCCCCATCACCCGCCTCAGCACAGCTGTGCTCTGCCTCATTTGGGGCAGCTCATGGGGCCAGCCTCACCCTTTTAGGACAGATTTGTGCTTTTGCTCCAGCCATAGACCATGCAGAATGGACAATCCATGAAGTTTTGCCGGTGATGGGATGAGTCCTCTAAAATCCTTTCAACTTGCTTTTATGAAACCTGACATCTTGTCTCACTTTTGTCTTGACATCCTGTTGGGTGCAAATATAGGTGCATTAAAACTTCTTGAATTTTTCCGCTTTTTCTTGAACACTAACCTTATTGAAGCCTTTTTACACAGAATCACTTTGGTAGCTATAGGACTTGGTATCACCACAGTCTAAATTTAAAGAAGTGCTGGGGAGGCATCACCTTTGACAGCCACTCAAAAGCTTAATGCTGTGTCTTTTGCTGCTTGTCTGGGTGAACAAGTACAAGCATCGTTGTGCCCCGTGAGTGCAAGGATAGGCACAGGGTTTATTGCCTTTCAGCTGCTTGCTCTGCATGGAGCCCATTGTTACAATTTTTCTTTCAAACATTCTGGTGAGATACTGGTGGAGATGAAGGAGTCGTTTGGGGTGGTGTAGAACAGGCAGTAGTCTCAGAAAGCCAGTGAGGATAAATTGGCCCAAAGGCCATATCTACTAAAAGTCTCTGTGTCCGTGTGTGTACTAAGTCCATGTCAGTCTAATGGAGTAAACTTAAGTGAACGCCTGATCACTTGTAGATGACAGTTCAGGGTAATCCTTTATAGCTTATTTACTCACCGTGTTCTTGAGAGCAGAATTGCTTGGAGCTCCTTACTGATGTGAGCCTTTCCTTCTTTACCTCTCATTAGTCTCTTAGAAACAGGTATTTTTCTTCAAATTAGCTGTTTTTCCTTACTACTGCTATGTTACCATCCTTTCTTTCCTGTGGAACCCTTTAGCAAGGCATTACAAATGCCATGGTGCTTAGGGCATGCTCTGTCATACTTGTATTGAACATTTTTCCTATGCTACTCTGCCTTTCACCCAAGATACTAAGAGTGGCAGCAGCTAAGGGAAGATGTAACCCAGGTATCTGATTCAAAACTACTCTTAACAGAAGTACAGGAGAGAAAAGCGTAGAGGAAAATCAGTCTGGATAGAGTGATTACACTGATACAAGTGTGTCTCTCCACTTGTGAATATAGACAGTCCATTTTGTGACAGGACCATTCAGTCACTGCATTCAGAAGAAAATTATTTCTTTCTGCCTTGTCTGCTGAAAGCCCCTATCTTCATTGCCATCTTTGTGACCTTGCTTTTGTGGAGTGTCATAGGTATGCAGCTAAATCTGAGCATATACATTATCAAGCTGGAGGCAGTTGGGAGCGGAGGTGGGCGAAGTCCTGAGCTGAATTGGGTGAAGTTTCAGTAATGAAGTAGGAAGAGCATTAACCTCCACAGGGTGGAGCAGAGTGTTTTGAAGTGAAGATGATGTTGGGCATTTCGTGTCTGCGCTGGTGTTAGTGAGGAATTTGATGATACAGACCAAGTTTTTAGTGATGCTTACAATGATTAGCACTTCTTGTGAAAAATACCCTACTGAAGTCCACAGCAAGGTATTCTGAACCGCACTTCTTCACAGAAGTGCAATTTGGCAGCCGTGGGTGGGTTCGTGAGGTGCAGTGTGCATGTACAGTGCAGCATGAGCAATGGCGATGTCAGCTCCTGGCAGAGGTTACAAGGTGTGTTCATGGCACTGTGGCACAGAGAAATGTTTCATCCCTGCTTGCACTAACACTTAGTGAAATACTTCAGCAATCAAAATTACCTTATTACATGTTGTGTACATTAGACATTTGCCAGCGTTTTATGTAGGAGTGGATTATGCTGGCATAGGTTGCCCAGAGAGATGGTAGATGCCCATCCCTGGAAGTATTCAAGGGCAGGTTGGATGAGGCTCTGAGCAACCTGATCTAGCTGACGATGTCCCTGCTCATTGCAGGGAGGGCGTTGGACTAGATGACCTTCAAAGGGTCCCTTCCAACCCAAAGTATTCTATGATTCTATGATTTGGATGTTTCCGCCAGGAAGTGAAGATTTGTAGGAGCTGGATGAGGTAGGACAGACTTTTGGGAAACAGAGAAAAGGAAAAGTAATGTGAGTGTTGCTTCTCCTTTCTTACTAATTTCTGCAAAGAGCGACGGAAAACTTCTGCAGATGTTCTGAAGACGACTTCTGAAGAAACTACTGCAGAGACACTAGAAGGACTTGTCCTAGGAAAATGAACGTGATTATGAAGATACTTCTGTTTTACCATATTGGAAGAGAAAAAGAAAAATCTTCTCACCATTTTCTTCAATATTATGTGTTTCTTTCCATAGCACTCTTCAAACCTGAAAAGTAAATGTCATAAAAGGGGTATATGTAAGACCATATAATATGTACAATTTGAAAACTAAGAAGAAAACAAACAACAAAATACTACTAGAATATGTTGGGTCAACAGTTTTCTTAAGTGGGTCTTGTGGATGTTTATCAATTTCCTTGTTTTTGTGGTGCTGAGGAAATATGCCTTTCAGTTTATGCAGCTAATTCAGTAATGTCTCATGTAAACCTACAGAGGATGCTTCCCAGTCCTTTCCAGCTGTAACAACCCCTGCTCTGTGCCCTGGTTAGGAGCTGTGGGAAGCCTCTTTGCTGGGTTTCAGACAACTGCTAGGTAACTTCGCTGCCTGACAAAACTTCTTTCAAGAGTACAGATTTGTTATAAATTTCAGGAGGTGCCTTCTCTTTCTAACAAAAATTAGTTTAAACTTGAGAAAGCAGTGTGTGCCAAAATTTTAATGTTGGAGGAAAGATTTGCTAATTTCACCACGCTAAGCTGCACAGTAGCTGTAAAGAATTTCCTTCTGTTTTGGGGGAATCGAGATCTCTTCTGCGATCTGGGTTTGGCAAGATAAGTCCTTATCTGTTGCATGCTATATGCCTGGGCAGCATTTTATGAAAACATATCTCTGAACCTACCTGAGAGATGGGTTATACTTGGTAAGCCACAAAACAGGTGACAGGTGAATGATGAAATAAAAGCCTGAGCAACACTCTCCGTTGTTTGCGAGAGACAGAGCTGGAGGAGTCAGGTGTGCACGGACGGGGATGCTTTGTTATCCGGGGGCTGCTCTGCCAGGGCAGCAATAGGCTGGTGCAGAAGCAGCTTAGATGTGTTATTTATATTTGAGGAAAAGAGTGTTATAAATCTGTCTGCTGTAGAGTGCAAGCATGCCATCAGTTGCCATCATTCAACATCATAGCAGGACACCGTATGTGGTAAATGTCATCAAAGGAGGCTTTCGTGCTTTGGGGAAAGTGGCATCCGCAATCTGTTAACCACATCTTCCTGACACCCTCTGTAAAAGGTGTCAAAAAGCCCAAGTGAAGGGTAACTTCTTTCTTTTTTTTTTTTTNCTTGTGTTTTTTTTTTTTTTTTTTTTTTTTTTTTTTTTTTGGGGGGGGGGAGAAATTCAGCTAGCGATTACCAACTTTACAGGTTGAAGTTTTTATAACTGCCTTGAACTGCCATAAGATGACCCTCTCCTCCAAAATAAGCAGTAAGAGTAAACAATTGGCCAGCATGCCAGATGCGTTCCCTGATATGCCTTTGATAGGCAGAAAGCAGAACTGCCTTGGACTGTCTGTTACAAGGCAGAATATAAATAATTTTTCTCAGATTAACAGTGTCTGAAATGCAGAAGCTCCTAATACAGTCACTTGCTTTGAGAGAGGGTGACAAATAGTAATTGCAAAGGCACTGCAAATTCCCTGGCTTGGTCAGTATGTCTTAATTTCCTTTTCTTGGTAATGTCTTCTCTCACCCTGGGAGTGCCTTCTTTGGGGGACAGTGCATCAATGGGGACATGCAGGAAAAGTTAGGAGGCACTTTGGCAAAAGGTACCCTCAGATATCACTGCGAATGGAGACTACAGCTCTACAATATGCACATAGTTCAGTAGGGCAAAGTAGTTTAGTTATAGAAAACCAACAATAACTCACTGTCTTTTCTAACTAACAGTTTCAGGAAATCTTGTTTTATGTCCTGTCTTTCACCTCAGACAAGCAGTTTAGCCACGGGAAAAGAAAAAAATATTTTTATTTGAACTATCCTGAGTTATTGACACTTAGAATTTTATTCATCCGGTATCAAACCACAGCAAAAAGCCAGAACAAAGTGACTTTAGTATTCCAGCCCTCATGTTGTAGCAAAAATATCAAAGTCACAGGAAGGAGAGTATTCTAGTTATTTGTGTGATGTCCTCATATCCCCCAAGCCTCTGTTGCAGTGCTTTACACCTGCAAAGAGCTGCATTTGGAAATTTTGGAAATAGCAGGTTTTTGCAGAGAAGCAGCAAATCCCTCAAGAGAAACTGTGTTGAATCTCCTTGCTAAGTGATGTTTTCAAAATCATTATAATTCATCTAAGTAACTAGCATATTCTTTTTATGCTTTTGTGTCAGCAAGTGCAGTATCCAAATTGGCAGGCATGTTGGAATAAAGTCAATTGTAATATGTCACCCAGAGGATAAAGTCGGCCTCAGAGTCTCACTGGGTAAGGTTGCTAAGACTGACTCTGTTTCATGCACCACACAACAATTTATTTCCCCTTACACTTTCCTTATCCTTCTGCGCCTCCCCCCCCGCCCCCCCCCAGTTAAAATCTCTATTGCAGAAACGTAGTAAGTGTAGTAAACAATAACCTCTCTTCCTTCCTTTCACCCCAAAAGTAAGATTAACAAAGCCTGGGAAATTTCTTGAACCAGATGGCAAAAGTTGAATTGCAGAAGCACGTACGAAGTGGTGAGAAGATACTTTTTGAGAAATTAAACCCTTCCTGTGTAATGTCTCCCCTTTGCCCGAGCAGACAGTGGCTGTGTGTCCTGCTGTCGTACTTTCAGTGCAGAAGGACAGCCTGCTGTTAACCGTTTTCTGAAAACTAAGGAGTATCCCTCACTTCAAAAGCAAAACAAATGTGAAATAAAGGTAGCTGAGTGCATGTGCATAACAGCTGTGGTATTCCACACATTTAGCATGCCCTGAGTGCTGCTTTGGTTCTCTGAGAAAAAAACAAAAGCAACCTAAAAAAGTGATTAGTCTGGCTTTGCTTGGCATTTGATTACTTCTGTAATAAATATTTATATGCTTCTCCAATACACACATATCATCTTTACATTGTGTTAAGTGGCAAGACAATCAATATTTAGTTTTATGCAAGCCCTAAGCATAACATGAAGTTAATGAAGTTTACATTCTTGCCAGATAGCCGTTAGGGATTAGTTGCTTGTATTTTAGCCAGTGTAATGAATTGGTATCTTGTAGACCTGATTAGTTTCTAACAATTTGCTGCAGTTTAAGCAGCTCTTTAAGATAAAGGGACATGGTTTATGGTCCTTTAAATACATAAGCAGAAGAAACCTAATGGAAGTTTACATTAGTTACTATTTATCATCCTAAGATACATATTTCTGAAACAGGTGCAACGTGTGTTCTTCTGAAAATGGTGATTTTTCCCGAGGATGTATGCCGCGTCCCCTCCTCTTCCCCCACACATGGGAGTGAATGATGGGCATTTCAAACAGGTCCACCCAAACACATAACAATGTCACTTACTAATGTAAGCGGACCAGGGAAGCTAAGCCTTGGTGATCTTCAGGACAGGGTTTAATCCGTTAATAGACTCCACCTAATTGCCCTTGCCCTAATCCCAGCAGGCGAGCTGATCCACAGTGTTTACCTTGCCCTCTCCGGATGCAAGCATCCTACTGACCACCTGTGGGGATCATGCTGGGTGGAGCAGCTGCCCTCTCCCAGTGGGGACTGGCTGTGCTCCCTGTCCTCCACCCTGACTGGACGGAAGGTGTCGGGACAAAAAGGGGCGCCGTCGTAGGTGCAGGTCCCCTGTGGGGTGCGTTGCAGTGCGGGTTTCTGCTATTCGGCCAAGAAACCCCTTGCACGTGCAAAGAGGGCTCCTGAAAACCAGGGGGCAATGCGGAGATGCTGAACCACACCAGCTGGAGATCGTTTTGTTTTCATAGAGAAGACCTTTGCCACCCATCCTTGCGTTATTCATGTTGGATAATGAAGAATTCAGTGTTGGAGAGGTCAGAAGTACAAAAGACCTTGATGCAAGGGTTTCAGGAAGATAAAAAGATGGAGAGAACTGAAATAATATGACAGCTACGGGAGCTGTAAAGGAAAGGCGGTTGAGCTTCTGAACTGTGATGAGGGAGGGGGTATGCTCTGTGTCCGGCAGGGCAGGAGGGTTTTTGCTTTTCTCTTCTTATGAAAAGTACATCAGAAATGAGTTTGACTTGCTATAATTCTTGGTATGCTAGATGCTATTTATTACTAAAAATCTGTATCTATAATCACTGGCAATTTATGGAAAGAAAACAAAACTTTTCACCCTAGTTCAAGCCATCCAGGCTGGAAAAACAAATTACATTTTAGCAAGAGTCCAAGTGTGAAAAGCTGCAACTGTTTCCTTACTTACCATGTTATTTCTCATAGATAAGATATTATAGTGTTTTAAAAATTATGTTTCTTCAAACATGCTCATCGGAGCTAAGCTGCAGCCCTGCCGTGTGCTAGCGCCTGAAGGATGTGAGCAATGCTGTGCAGCCAGGTTCTGCAAGGGTTCCTTTAATCTGCAAAGAATGATCTGAAAAAGTTAACAAAATGGTAAATAAAGCTGACCTAGAGGCGCAACTAATTTGGATATTCAAAACTGAAGCCTTCTGTAAAAGAAGCTGTTCTGGAAAATAAATAACCACAGGGGAAGGAGGTAATTTAGCTAGAAACTAGGAATTAGTTTTGTTATAAGCAGAGTAGATAGCCACTGTGAGCACAGAGTAAGTTCTCGAGATGTTAAGTATGTTATTGCAGGTGGGTAATCCAGGGCCAGGACTGATAACAGCCTGATCCAAGAGAGATCTGAAAAGAACTTTCTAAAAAAGACTTGAATATATGGCTGAACAAGAGTGCGTAATGAATTAGCGTGTGCATGGTGTGCAGGGTATTTTTATCCTGGAAGTAGAAGAGCAGAGATCTCTTGATTAAAAAGAGAAAAAAAAAAAAAAAATCCATTCTTCAGTCTGACCAGTCAGATTCCTTCTGTCAAAGTGAAATTAAATTTTTGTGTAAAAGAAGCTGCTTGAAGTTGAAAGTATAAGAGGTCTGGTCTGGTATTCTTCCTCATAGATCCCTGGTCAAATATCTAAACCTTAGACATTTATGGTTATGGTAATGATGTGATCACCACTAACACTGTATTGGTGCAGGCTGAGATAATAACCCTAGATGAAGCTCACAACTTGAAAGACCATGGTGGGTGTTAGGAAAGAATTTTCTCTTTTGTGTTCAGCCCAGCACCAGATGTTTAATTGGATACTTTTGCTTTCTGTAGAAACATAGATGGGGCCACAGTGACTTGCAAGATACCCAGTATATAATTGCAATTATCTTCTACAGCATATTTTGTATTCGTATCCAAAGTTTTGCATGTTTTGTGTGTTCTTGTGTAGGTCTTCTTCCCAGATTATGGTATGATGATGACGTGGGTCCACATCTTCCACTTGATTTTTTTTTTTTCCTTCACAGAAAGCTTTTTTTCAAAGACCTTTTAGATCACTAGATCCTTTATTTCTCCTTTTTAGCCTCTGCTCTGATATGTGCTATCAGGTTTTCCAGACTGCTCTGGCTTTGTACTCTGACAGCGTCGCTCCACGAGTATCCACTGCCTGTCGTCTTTTCATCAGTGAATCCAGCCTGTGCTTCCTCCAGTGTTTTGTCCCAACACGTCTTGTCATTCCTCCACAATGGAAGCAGCTTTTTTTCATGTTTCTTTTTACTCCTGGCTCCATTCAGTGCTTGTGATCCAGCCGGTGTGAAAGCACTTCCCCTTTCTTTGATCCCAGTGTGTTCCCTGGAAGAGTCCTTCCCTACCTTTGCTGCATGGGCTCTCAGGTCACATCCTTCGTTTTGCTGCTGAAAGCCTTGTTCACCAGTTACAAAAGTCCGGGCTCGCAGCTGTAGCGGTAGCTTGGTGCATTAGCTGGCTTTTTTTTCTCTCCCTTGTTTTCCCGTGCCTGCCCTCCACCTTTCTTGGTTCTGGCTGTTCAAGTCGAGAAAGGGATCTCTTGTCGTGTCTCCCCTTGTCCTTATCACAGGCTCCTGTGTAGCACTTGAAGTTAAGAAGTCTAGATTTGCAAACTGCAGTATTTGAAGTGGTCTAATTGTTGATTTTTTTAAAAAATAAAGATCACCGTAGACACTACTTCTTTTGTTAGTACTTCTCATCTTTCATGATCCAGTTCTTGGTGTTACTTGTATTTTCTTTGGCCATCTCTGTAGGATAGCTTAAGCCAGTTCAATTCATGTGCTAAAGACAGACTTCTGTATCTTTCCATTTCACAGCTGTGTCATTTCAGTGGCAGGTTTTAACACGGCAAATTAAGTTAGAACAATCAAGTATTTTAATCAGGGTAGTTTTCTTAATTTAGGTTTAGAAGTTTGGTAAATAATTTTTAAAAATGGGTTTACTGTTACCTTTTTGTGCTGGTATTTGTTTTAGAGAAAGAAATGTCAGTAGTATTCTGGTTATGCCCTGAAGCAGAAGAGCACACAGAACTCAAACCATTGAACATGTTTTTAAATGCTATCCTACTTTAAAGCTGTAGTCGGTTCCATTTCAGATCTTGTGTGCATCCCTAGCTTGGTTGCATAGGCTGCAGGAGAATGTGCTGCTAAAAAATGAAATCAATATTTTTCACCTTTTTTGACATAGGTTTGGGAGGAATTAGTCCAAGATTCAGATTTTCTATGTATGATTTTGAATTGTAAGTATCCCTTTAATCGTATCTACATAAATCTGATTGTTTGTGTACGGCCTCTACTACAAAAGCAAGCTTGCTTTTGACAGTATCTGTGGTCATTGTGGCTCATATTAAATACAGCCACAGTGACTTAGCTCTCATTTTCTTTGAGTCTTGGATCAAGACCCCATGTGGAAAGAAGCCCAAACCCTTCCCGCCCCCAGAATGAAAGCACTGCTACGTTGCGGCTCAGTCTCCAGTTTGACAGCAGGAGCAGGCTGCGATACGGGGTGCTGGCTCTGGGCTGCAAACCTAGATCCTTTCCTTTCCCCCCCCAAAACCCAAGTGTGTCTGCTGGCAGGCTTCACCGTGCTGTCCGAATAACATCCCACCACACTTTATCTCCTTGGTCCATGGATCTCCAGTATTTGCCTTGAGCAACTGTAAGATCTGCTTTGGCACAGAGGATTTTGCTTTAATGCATTCTGCTTTCACTTGTACGCATGCAACCTTATCGATTCACCCTTTTTTGTGATGGTCTGTCCTGTTAAAAATATGATTTATATCGTCTATGTGTGGTTGAGTTATCTAGGGAAGCTGTAGTTAGACATTTTACAACACATCTTGGGAAGCTTTACTTCTGTCAGGTTTTTGGAGCTATTTTAGGGTCTTTGTACTATTTTCGGTGGCTTTTCATTTACTGTGGGAGTCCTATTTTGGAATTAACTAGATGTTTTAGCAGTTTGTGGGATTTCCAAGAAACGTTGTATTATCTTTTTTTGTATCATACGCCTTTCCTGCAATTGTGGTTCCATAGTCTTCCAAATTAATTATATATGAACTTTATAGAAGTTTTGGTTTTAGAAAAGTTATACATTTTGGCTGCTGTCTGTAGTACATTGCTATCCTATAGCAGTAATAATGAGTCAGTAACAGTTTTGAGGGAATCAACATGGCTAATATTTAACTTAAATAGCTCAATATTTTTTTGTTTGTTTTAAATACTTTGCTCTTATGTGACCACTGTTTCATTTTGTCTGTTACGGGTTTGTCCAGAAAACTTAAGCATAATAACTGCTTGCTTACAGTAATGGAAGGTAGCTGCAGGAGGGGTAGCAGCTGTCAGTGGTTGCTGTTGTTTTAAGTAGCATGCAGTTCTTTGTGTTAGATTTGGGAAAAGCATGTTTTTGTTTTTTTCTGGGTGAGTAGGAAGCAAAGTCAGTATTTTCAGTTTTTTAGGGGGCAGTCAGTGGGTTTTTAAGTAGGAACCAAAATTTAGGGTGTTAGTTTTTTATTTATAATTGTTAAGACTTTGGAACCAAAATCTCAGTTGCTTTAAATTCATGTAGTGTTGTCAAAGTCAGTGGATTTGCTGAGATTTGTACCAGCTGTAGATATGGCTCTGTGTCTTTTGATAGCACTGGAAATCATTAAAGAGAACAAGGAAAAAGCCTTGTTTTTCTCCCATAGATACCAGCACTTCTCTTTTCTCAATTGGAAAGAAACCTCTGCTTGTTGGCTCTGAGAGCTAACATGTGTGCACATCGAGTGATCTCAGACCATTCCTTGCTTCTTCCAGCAAAGAGTTTAATCACCCTCCCAGGGTGGTATTTCATTGCTCTGTTTAATGAGTTGGTCAGGAGAGGGTTAGCAAAAGAGCTAGTGGAAGAGTCAGGCACTTGCATAGGTTAGTCAGTCAAGCTCTGCTCAATAAGAGGTTGATTAAATAAACCTTTATTATTCATCACCTTGCTGACCCCACGCTGTCTTTTGCTCCTCACCCCATGGGACAATGCACAACTTACAAAGAAATTCAGCGAGAAGGGCAAAAGAGTGGAAACCCACCAGGATTCACTACTTGTGCTATGCTCTTGGCTGGAAAGGACATGAGTTACGGCAGGTTAAGATGTTCTTTCTATGGTGGGCTTATGCAGTAGACACATATAACCAACACCACTATGATAAATGTAAAATACTGCTTATTGTGGTATGACTTTGTTACCTGTTTTGTATCAATGTGGCATCAATCTCTGCATCTGTATCCCAGATATGTGAGTCTGTAGGGTGGGTAAGAGGATTAAAAATTAGTGCATGTTTAAGTGAAAGGTTAAAACTCTTGAAAAGAGTTGTTTTACCCAGGCCTGTTGGCTCGCAGCTGGTCCTCTGAGAGGTTCGATCAACATGGGTAAGGGGTTTCTCTCCCAGCAAATCAAGGGATGTTGTCTTCATGGGCAATGTACATGGGAGACGGCACCTGGAGAAGTCATGAGGACCCAGCAGAGAGAATTACCGAGAAGGGTGGTTGCCTCCCCAGTGCATCTGTGGCATTGAGGAGAGCAGGGATGGGGCAGCGGAACGTGTGTGCCTCCTGCCTGTGTTGTGTGGATGAACAGGCAATGCTGCATCTGGCTCGTTCTCATCTCAACCTAGCATTGGTATTCATGCTTCCTCGATGAAGGCCTGTCCCATAGCTCTGCTTGACTCTCATCACGCATGTTACCGATGTAATAGACATGGCCATAGTGCTTGTGGCATTTGGTAGCTGGGATTTTAACGAAGTTTCGTTTAAAAAAAAAAAAGAAACAAACACATCTTTCTCTTTAAATCCCATGATGTGGCAGTTGTCATCCTGTGACAGTGCCTTTCACCTTGCCTGTCTCTTTACAGGAAGCCTCCTGACCCATGGAGTCGTTGTGTAGGTATTGCTGGCAGTAATTTATCCTGTCACACACGTGGTAAGGAATTCATCATCAGAAATGCGGACTCTTACATATTTGCGAAGTGTCAGTTTGACAGAAGTACTGACAGCTGGCATCCTTCCAACGGACCAGTAATTGCTTAACTGTGAAAAATGGCAGAAGATAGACAAATGTATTGGAAAAAGAAAATCTCTAAAATACAGAAGTGGTGCTAATGTGATATAATTCATAACTGGTTGCTTTTACAAAAAGTCACCTTCAAGCATTTGGGTCTATTCTCCTTTCTTCTCTGGCAAGTGATTTACTCAATGACAGGTAGCTCAGCAAAGCTATCTGACTGAAATCAGATGGTTTCTTACCTTGTTTGGTCTTTGTCCACCTTCTCTTGCCCCTATTTTGAGGGCAGGATGGGGCTGACTAGGCTAAATGCATTTTACAAATGCTTTTGTCAGGTTACAGAAGAGCAGGTATTAAACATTCATTTCTACTGAGGTTGAAGTGGGATTTTAAATATTTAAAGGAGTAATTTATGTAAAGGGAATTCCTACTGCTTCCTAAAATGATAATTTCTCATAATTTGGGTTTGGAAATCCATATTCAATTAATCTAAAATTTCTATTGCTTTAGTCTTGTTCCCTTCACATTAGCTCTTTATATTAAAATGTGTTCTCAATACATGCCAGCAGGCCTGTATTTTAAACTAATTATGATTGTCATCCTTATCATACTTGATTACTTTTTTCCCAAGGACAGAAATTGTTGGGCAAGTGGCATGGGGGTGGAAATTGGAGCTCTGAGCCAACAAATGTAATGATGACAGAACTGGGACACATTACCTGATCACTAAAATGATTCAGACCACTTGCAGATGAATTGTTTCCCTTGTTAATTCAGGCAAATGTGGCCTGGAGGTTAAAGGAATTGATCTTGAGATCGGGAGGTCTCTGTTTTATTTCCAGCTCCATCACCAGTTTGCTTTCTGACCTTCAGCAAGTCATGACTGCATCAATACACTTGCATTGATTTTCAACTCATATGCATGATGTGAAGCAAGTACTTGAATATACTGCTGAATTTGGGCTGAAGTGGTACCCCCAAGGTTACACAGGAAGACTATGAGGTAACCAAAAGTAGAATCCAGAAGTAAACTCCAGTGGGAGGTATAAACTGTGGGTCACCTTCACTTCCTGGGCAAGAATTTTGGCCCAAGACTCAAGCCCATTGATTTTGGGAAGGGCATGTTCAGATTTAAGAACAGGGCACAAGGTATATGATGGTGATGTGGAGGAAAACTGCAATGGGATTAGGCACTTCTCAAGCTAGATTGGTTAGCTCTTGCTAAATAAATAAGAGCTGTTCTATAGGAATTTTAAATGCAGACAAATAATAATGCAGAGATGGATTTTGTTGGTCGGGAATCTAAAGTCTGAGTACTTTTTGTTGCAGCTGTTCTTGAATGCTCAATATCAGGTGGTGTGTTTTATCATCAGCTATATTCTTTTGTTTTTAAATACCAGCTATTTTGCAGTTTAGTAACTCAAAAATTCTTTGGGCCAAGAGTAAGAGTTGTGGAGTGTGTGAAGAGTCATTGTTCCTGGCACAGCTGGTAAGTGAGCCTACCAGGAGAGGTGCCTCGCTTGACCTTTTTTGTTTACAAACAGAGAAGAACTGGTGGGAGATGTGGTGGTTGGAGGCTGTCTTGGGCTTAGCGGCCATGATATGATAGAATTCTCAATTCTTGGCGAAGGAGGGCAGTCAGCAAAACCATTACCATCAACTTGCAGAGAGCAGACTTTGGCCTGTTCAGGACACTGGTTGAGAGAGTCCCTTGGGAGACAGTCCTGAAGGGCAAAGGGGTCCAGGAAGGCTGGGCATTCTTCAAGAAGGAAGTCCTAAAGGCATAGGAGCAGGCTGTCCCCATGTGCCGTAAGATGAACCGGAGGAGAAGATGACTGCCCTGGCTGAACAACGAGCTTTTGCTGGGACTCAGGAAAAAAAGGAGAGTTTACCACCTTTGAAAGAAGGGGCAGGCAACTCAAGAAGAGCACGGGGATCTCGTTAGGTCAAGCAGAGAGAAAACTAGAAAGGCAAAAGCCCAGCTAGAACTCAATCTGGCCACTGTTGTAAGAGATAATTAAAAAGTTTCTACAAGTACATTAACAAAAAAAAAGAGAGCCAAGGAGAATCTCCATCCTTTATTGGATGTGGGGGTGGGGGGAACATTGCCACCAAGGATGAGGAAAAAAGGCTGAGGTACTTAATGCCTTCTTTGCCTCAGTCTTTCATAGTCAGACCAGTTCTCCCCAGGGTATCCACCCCCCTGAGATGGAAGACAGGGACAGAGAGCAGGATAAACCTCCCATAATCCAGGAGGAAGCAGTTAATGACCTGCTATGCCGCTAGGACACTAATAAATCTATGGGGCCGGATGGAATCCACCCGGGAGTACTGAGGCAGCTAGTAGAGGAGCTTGCCAAGCCACTGTCCATCATTTATCAGCAGTCCTGGTTAACAGGGGA
>VZTL01047344.1:32082-49014 GCA_013400535.1 Scopus umbretta
TTTTTTTTTTTTTTAATTATATTGCAGTTACCTCAGGGTGATTAGAAGCCCTGATTTGTCAAATTCACACACATCCTCATCAACAGCCTTTGTATCCCTCATTATTTTGTGGGCAATGCAAAACAACAACAAAAAAAGAATATAGCTAAGGTCTTGAGCAGCAAAATTAGTCGATGCTAGTGGTGTGGATTTGTTTTTTTAAATACGTGTATTCAGCTCTTATTTGAAATTAGCAAACGTTTGGTGGCAGCCACAAATGCAATAAAGCAAAAGTGGTTTCTGCAAGGTTAATGACAGTGGGGTTATCATCCTGAGGTCTTCTAATTTTCTCTTCTATTCAGGTTGCCATTTCAAGAAAACATTCGTAGCTGAGGTAAAGGTGGTCTTCATTTTTAAGGCTGTTTGTATTTGCCCGAAATACTGGTTTTCCTGACACTGATTTTAGCTGGAACACAGCCTTGGTGGGAAGTCTACATTTCTTGTGCATCCTCTCAAAAAGTAACATGTAAAGTCTTGGACTATTTTCCATATTCATAGCCTTTAATTGTATGAGGGGATGACTGCTCTTTGTTTAAACATTTAGGATAGAGAATTGCTAGTGAGTGTATAAAATGGAAAGGAAAAACTACTGTTTGTTGAGAAACAGTAAAGCACTCAGCAGCGTTGCTGCTGAACCTCTCATCTGATCGTGCTTTGTGTGCCTGTGACAACGCTCCTGACCTCGAACTCTGTCATCTTTCTTAACTGCTTTAACTGCAGGGAAAACAAAGTACTGAGTGAAAACTATAAATAAAACCAGGCATGCCTTCTGGCCTCCCTGTACTCTTGGCCTTGTAATTTGCCTGGCTCTCAAGCCTTTTGTTTCATTATTTTGTGTTTTGTGTACTTTAGCTAATGTGGGGCCACTGAATGGACCGGGTGTCTTGGGTATAGAGGAGGGGAGTGCACAGAGTGAGGCACTGAGATGGTGGAAAAGGGGTGCCAGGCTCAGGGACGGGATTAAAGCCCTGGAAGCCTAGGGGGACACATGGGAGAGGGCTGTTTTCTGGTTCTTCTTGAGCAACAGAAGCTAAGCCCCCATGCCTTCGGCATCTTCTCTCCCCACCACTCTTTGCCACCTCCTCTGCCCCCTTTGCCACCCCTTGCTCTGGGTTGAGCAGGACTGGGGTTCCTGGCATGGTGGCTGCATTAGGAAGCAAGCTGGGTTTTTTCTCAGCTTGTTGCTTTGGGAGAGTGGTGCGGGGGGGAGCTGCTGGTGGTGGAAGACTAGAAGAGGCAAGGGAAGAGACATGGTTAGCAGAGAATGAGCCTAGAAGATTGGTAGGGATGTGTAGGGGCAGCCACAGAGTGCCAAAGGGAATAGTTGGGGGGGTTGGGTGGGGGGGCCAGGAGAAAAGGTCGAGAAGAAGAGGATAAAGATTTTGGAAAAATAGAATAGGGTTTGACAGTAAAAAACTGTGTCAAGAGCTTGATTAATTAGAAGAGTTGAAAAGCAGTGTGTTCTGGAAAAAAAAGGTTATTAAATAAGAGACTACTATTAGATGAAAAATTCACATTGCTGTTTTCTCTGAATATTACTTAAGCTTTCATCCTGGAAACCCTGTAATGAAAGAGATAGGAGCAAAATACAGAGAATGGAAAGGAGAAACCAAAATAAACTCTATTTAATTGTTGGATTTGAACAGTAAAACGTGATGCAGCGTGTTACAACTCTTGAAAATTAAGTAATTACAAAATAAAAAAAATACCAGCATCTGGTGGTGGGTAAAATGCTGGTGTGCTATGTTAACATCAATAATGCATGTATATATTCACTCATGTATGGATGTAATACGGTCACTCATATCATGCCTGCATGAATAGCTGCACATATGCACGCAAATGGTGTCCTTCCCAGCTGAATAAAATGCTTGACCGCTTTGCCTGCTGAGGGCTCAAGCAGTCGATCTCAGTAAATCTTCCTTTCACCGTAGACAGTTCAGGTGCGATTCTCAGCTCATGTAGAAGGATAGAGATCCGTTTGAGTTCATGGAGCTGAGATGATTTATCTCAGCTTGGAAGGGGGTAATATGTGACAACTCCTTATTGTAGATGTGAAATCAAATCAGTTTCTTTCACTTGTTGGGTTTTACTATTTAACACAGCTTTTATATATGCCTCCTTGGTAATGGCTGATTAATACTTAATGAAGACAAATGGAGTTTTCAGCATAAAATGTAAGGTTTACTCCAAAAGCAGCAGCCTTTGGAGATTACTTCCTCCAGGTCAGTCCTATCTGCCATTCAACTCTGTGGCTTGATAAAGCATCGCTTAAACTATAATTTTTATTCTGCTTTATATTTTTAAGCTGCAAGTGTAAAATATTTTCAATTAAAATGCAGTTTTGCTGGTTCAGCTTTCAAGAACTTGTGATAAAATTAACCCACGCAGAGTTGAGAGCAAAGCAAGACTGTAATATATCACAGAAGTCTTCTCTGCAGCCTTGGAAGGTTAAAGACAGACAACTAACCTAAACATTTTTCACAAATAAATGTTTTAAAATCAATTCTTCAAGCTGATGACCTTCTTTGTTTTAATGGCACAATATTTGAATGTTAGAATTACTCCTATACAGGTGCATATGGAAATGAATAAGCCAAAAGTTAAACTGGCAAGTGAATGCATATCAGTCTGGCACACATAACAGTGATTTAAAAAATGTTTGACAGTTTGTAAAAATAGCTGTAACTGGGAAATCATCACTAAGCAGATACATTTCCCATGGGAACCTTGGGGAACCAGATTTTGGACTGATGCTAGTTAATTGTTCTAATTTATGATCCAGAACAAAACACAGTCATTTATTGATCAGGTTTACAGACCACTAACAAAAGTTAGGGCAATGGTAAATGGAGAGGAGAGCAAGTCATTACTAGAGAGCTGTGAATACCTAGTGACTTGGGTGGCAGCCCAATTTTAGTAATTTTGGTAAGAGTGAGTATGTAGAGGAATAAATTCAAGGTGATGCTTCCCGAGTAGAGGACCCTCTTCTGTTGAGGGGGAGGTCTGAAAAGGGTTTGAGGATGATGGTTCACCCGCTGGCCTACCTGCTCCCTGGGCCACAGCAGAGCTGGTGCTGCCCGGGTGCATGTAAGGGTGGAGCACAGGGCTGGAGAGGGGAGGTTATACTTATTTGCTGTATGGGTCCTGCCCCGGCCTTTGTTGTGGTGCTGTGTGATGTGGGGGCACCCTGATTTCAGCAAGTTGTGGTGTTATCTTTGAGTGTGTTCAGAAGAAAGCAAGAAGAGTGAGGAAGTGCTTAGAACACTTGCCGTAGAACGATGGAAAGTTAAGGGGTGCCTCGATCATAATGTATAGGTTCCTGTATAGAGAAGAGAGCTATGGCCACGAGGAGCAGACAGACGCACCGCAAGATCCAGTGGCTGGAAGGTGGGGATGTGTCAATTCAGATTAGCAAAAGGATACGTTTGGGGAGGAGAGTTTGACATCGAATCAGTTTCCCGAGGTGGATTTTCTGCTCCTGGCAAATTTAGTAAGAAGATGAGTTGTCTTTCTGCAAGATGAACTACAGCTTAACTGGGCATTATTTTAGGGAATTCTTCTGGAAAGGATGCTTTCCTTTTTTCCTTTCTCTCCTGCTCTTCCTATCCCTCTCTGCATGAGATGTCAGAAGTGCAAGAGCAGCATCTGTTTCCTGTGGAAATACTTTTAAGTCCATGCTTCTGTCTAGCAGTTTTGTTGTCCACTTCCTTCAAAGTCATGCTGTCAGAGCGATCCTGTATTTTGGATACTTACTGATCACCAGCTGCAGCGTTACTAGAAATTTCACAATACATTTGGCAGGCTATTAGTGACTGAAACCAAAGCTTATTATTTTGCATGCTAATTATGAAATATTATTACCAGTAAAGACCAGATAGGTATCCAGTCTTCTGGAGCCTCAGAAATTAAGCCTTGAAATACTGTGGGATTTCTTCATTCCTGTTTAATCCAGAAGAAATCTACTTGCATAGTGGCCTTATGTATATTACTATCCCATGCTGTATAGCATATCCATAATATTTGGAGAAAGAGTCTCAATCAATTTAAAATTTTTAGTCTATCCAGCATCCTATTTGGTAGTGATACCAGAATATGTGTCATTTGCAACTGCCTGGTTTGGATCTCCTTTAAATGCTCTCATTGGAAGTAAAATCACAGAAGGATCTTTCTTCATTCACTTCTTTTTCTTCTTGGACGTGGAGTTGGTGTACTTGGCCCATCCACTTGGGTATGTGTGAGGCATGACTGCATTTCCTTGCTGTAGACAAAATGCATCAAAAGGTTTTAATTGAACTCATTGAAATGATGGGAGCAATGGAGGGAGATAGAGGAAGGGAGTAGAACCGCTGAAAGATAAGCGGGCACTGAAAGCTCATACATTCACTGGTCTGAATGGTTTTCTTGTGTTTGGGGAATTTCTCCTTAGAAAAAGACAGATCCAGAGCGCTCAGTACACCACCCGAGGTTGGCTGTAAAGCTGGGCTCTATAATGGAAATACAGATTATGCTAATTGAGATGAAGTTTTATAGTGCTAATGTGTATTTTACTCTTCTGTGTGCTGAAGTGCAGCCTGGGTCTGAGGGAGCTGACAATGTCCTATTCATATGTAAAATGTTTTGAGGGATCTGTAGTTTGGAATATTTCAAAACTGCCACATGAGGGGATTCTTACATCTGAAAGCAATATTATCTGTGTACAGCTCGTTGCTAACAGAGAGAGAAGAGTGTGTGAAAGCAGCTGCCCAGCCTCTGTGTACAGATGTACAGATCCTGCTGGAAGAAGGCAGGAGCACTGGAGAGCTTTCATAGTCCGATGGGGCTGGACATGGCCCAGAAGTGCTCTGCAGACCTGGACCTGCCCTGATCGCGGTTAGCTGAGGCGATAACTGGCTGTTGGAAAAGTAAAAGATCTTGCAAAGAAGCTGATTGCATCTCTGAGCCTTGGGATTACTTGGAGTTTAGAAGTATTAAACAGAATAAATTCTTGGAATAAGACAGCAAAGCCCAGATGTGTATTAATTATTAGTCTGGACATTCTGCAAATCACAGAATCAGGCCTTTACTGTCTGTGGTGCTTTTTCCCTTTTAATATCAGCATTTGGCCTTCGCATTGCCAAGGAAGTAGCATCCTTAATTTGTAAGAGCTCATCTGCTTATCCAACAAGCTGCAGTCGTAATCCTCTTTGCCATAATGAATGACTGCTCTGGAAGTGATTACTGCAGGATTTCATACTTTCTTTCCCACTTATCAAATTGTTTAGTGCTTCTTTTTTGTAAAGAAAATCATTGTTCATAAATCACAGTGAAGTATCAGGAGGATGTGATTGCACTAAAAATATCAGGGGCACTGCTTCAGAGGTGGAAAATCTTCGTCTATTTGGACATGTTGCTAGGACAGAAATGATTTGTATCCCTTGATTTCTGTTTGTGTCAGGTCAGGTGTGCATATGTGTGTGCACAATGCTTCTGCCTGAAGTTCAGAGATCAAAAGTTTGAGCCTTTCATTGCTCCGGGTTAAAATGACTGCTGCAGCTCTATTTTCTATTCTGCTTGGCTTGTGAGAAGACTTGCTGTGCATTTGAGTATATCCATAGCAAATATGATTTTGTGTTTCATCTTCAATGCACATCTGTTGAAGAACAGCGAAGAAACAGTAGCTCAAATAGACTGCAGCTGCAGCAGCCGTCGTTTTCCTTTTGACCGTGATTCAAGATAAATGCTTTTAAAATTACAGCTTTCTAAAGAAACCATCCTCCTTTAAAGGTTTTTCTCTCATTCCCTCTCTTTTTTTTTTTGGAGCGAGTTCATACATCATGTTTGTTAAGTAGACTGGTACTGACAGTGTAATGGAAGTAGTGGGAAATACAGAAAAAGAAATCTAGCTTCTCATTTTTTTCAGGACAATGCAAATGTAGCTTTTTCCCCCTGGACCTACATTTACACAGTTTTCGTTTGAACTTGCATCAGAGAGATGGGATATAGCCAACTATCCACAGGCTTGAAAAGTAGGCTGATAAGAAGAACAGAGTAGAGCATTCAACTCTTTGCTCTAAAGAGAACACAGCAGCAGATGTGCCTGCTGATGTTGTTACAGCGAGTATCTAGAAATTTGAGGAAGGCATGTTTGGAAACCTGTAAGCTTCACTAGAAATTTTCCAGCCTTCCCAGATTATTGCAGTCTCACTTTGCAAAACACGTGGCTAACTTGTAGTGGAAAAGTAGGAAAAAGTGTAACAACCAGAAAGAGAGTTTTTCTTTGCATTTTGATATACTGGATCCACAGTGTTCCTTCATGCAAATATGTAATACATGTTTGTTTCTGAAATACATACAGTTAAAGTTGGTCACAATTCCTTAATTTCTTACTTCCTTTGCAGAAAGTTGCATTTGAGACAAAAAAAAAAAAAAAGAAAAAAGGAAACAAAGAACTTCTTAAGTTGATGTAGATGGTAAAAAAAATAATTTTGTATTTATGAGGACTTAGAGATAGTTCTGGGAGGAAAGAAGTCGATGATATTGATCAATATTTTGGGACATGGACGTGGATTTTGCTAATGGATGGCGTAAACCAGGGCATACACAGAGGTGTGCAGGCAGCTGAGGTGGTCAGCGATCCATCCAGAATTGACCTGTGAAATAATGTGGTGCCCCTGAATTTGCATTTCATGCCAGAGAAAACAAGGTTGTATCAGAAAAGTTCTGACCAAGTCTAATATAGTTTGTAGTTTGCACCCACAAAAACTCTTGCTGCATTAAAAGCAGTGTATGCCTGTGTGTGACAGAGATGAACAAAACAGAGCTCTCCTCGTGTGAGAAGTAAAGCCTATGGAAAAGTCTCTTGATTTAGGTTTGTGGATAATTTCTTGAGACTTCTAAAGAAATTCTGTATGGATTAACATTTTTTAAAAATTACTGGAAAAAAGTTGCTCATTGTTTATTAACAGGAAAATGTGTTAATTTATGCCACATGCAACATCCATAGGGTGGCCAAGGATCTAAGTCTCTGCATAATTTCACCCAAGGATATTAACTTCCCCACCGTGCCCAATTAAACCCATCCCCATGCTAATCTGAGAACAAACAGGATAAGATACAAATTTATTTCTGGAAATCTGTCTAAAGCAAAAAGTAATTAAATATCTCTGTATTCTTTGGAGGGCATTTACAACCTTTGTAATTAGTGATTAGAGCTTAGAAACAAATGTTAACACTCAGTTCCTTGCTGTGCCAGGATTTATTTCATGTAACTTCAACCATCAACCCATCTAGGGTTGCTGGTCAACGGAAGGGAAGGGTGCCACCACCAGAGGCACATGGGGCGACCCATCTCTGCAGCTGTGGCTCTCTATTAATTGTAGGAGCTTAAATGAGTAGCTTAGAATACACCTCTGGCTTCCTGAAATGAATTTGATCTCTAGCAACTAATTTGCTTTGTGGAAGTGTTTGCCTCTATTTTTCTGATCTGTGAACCGAGGACTGTTACTTGTCTGGTCCCTGGTCCTGTAACTAGCGTTTTTGCTGCTCGTCTCAGCTGTAATCATTTCACTAAGGCATGACCTCTTCTTCATTTTTCATCCTTCACTTTTGTCATATCCATCCACAGTCTTACTTTAGTAAGTCCCTCTGGTACATGAATGGGAGTGGAAACATCAGGGGAGGGGAAGAAGGACATGTTGAATCAATGAACCAGTATTGCTAACCCAAAATACAGCATCTCTGTTCCTCAGGTGGAGCTCTAAAACACTGGAGCTTTTGGGATTGTTTCTTTGCTATGTGCATACAGCATCCAGCTCAGTAGGGTCTCTAGTTTATCAGTTTGTCCATGAGGCACAGTGGTGTTACATGGCGTAAGGTGCTCTGGCCACAGATTTTTGCTTGTTCCTCATGCTGAGTAAAACCCCATGCTACTAAGTACTGTCTGGTGTGAGGCAAAATCTCCATTAACATAGAGAATAAGTATTATCTCATTCTCTGCATTTAAGACTTTGGCATGCTCACATACAACACCTAATCTGATTTTTACTTTCTAAAAATAGATCTCCCAAGCTCCAGCAAAGAATGCTGCAGTTTTGCCTTAAGAAAATGAAAGACATCAGACGAGTTTAGCCATAAATCCTTGTACCTGCGGTCTCCAGATGAAGGACTGATAATTTAGCCTAAAATCCTGAGCTGAACACAGCAAAGCACAAGGCCCCAGATGTCACAAGATGTTGCTATCAATCCGTCGATCTTTGTGAATTGCTGCTGAAGGATTAGTAATCATAAATCTTTGCCAGGAGAGCTATCTAAAAGTCTCCTTACTCTGGCTTGTTCTGGAGCCAGTGCTGGGTGACAGCATTTGCATTCACTCCTCATGCTCCTGGTTGCTGATTAAAATTTAACCCTTTCATACCGTTCGGTGTCCTTAGCCTGATTAGTCTGTAGAAGTAAGCATAGGATTTTTAATGAAGTTTGAAATTAGGTAGTCTTTTTGTCCCTGAGTTTCCGATTTTGCCTGTGGTTTGGACTTGGCTGAAGTCTTGCAGAGCAGATTGTTGTAAATTATTATGGAAGGCTCATTTTCCTGAAGCAGAACGAGCTGGTTACTAATGACGAGCTTGTTCAGCACAATTTTAGCTAACTGTCTGAAAGGTATGTGGACAGGATGTTCCAAATTGTAAAAAATTCCATCCAAGAGCCTCTGATGACCTGTGGAAAAGGGCTGCTTCCTAGGGTCACTTACTTCAACTTTGCCCTGAATATTTTCATGCTTCAAGAGAGTTGCATGTGAAAAATACTGTCAGATTGAACCTCGCTCAGCTTGTGTTCCAATGTGACCAGTTTGCCCTGAGCATAATTCTTGCCGGTACAGATGGAACAGTAGTTTTATAATATCATTTACAGACTATGCTTATGACTGAGCTATGTCTCTGAGAAGGCGTTTAGTGCAGTACTTGAATGTGTATTTCAATGCTTGAGCCTACGTACCCAATAGAAGTAATTTTCAGTGCTGCTTTGGGGTCATAGCAGAAGTCAACAAAAGAATTTGGAAGACAAACCATGTCCAAATCTTTAGTCAAAGAGAATAAACCTTCAGAACGGGTATAATTAATTGTTCTTGCTTTGCTTTAAAAATTCAGGAAGTGTGAGGGCAGTAGCTTATTTAAACATGGCTAGAAATGCCAAAGATGTAACTGTTTTGATGCTACTATTGGGCCAAGTGGCACTGATTTTTCTGTCTAGGTTGGGTAGGGAATGTTTTGGTGAATGTTCAGCCCTAACCCAGTTGTTTACAGTTCTAGGAGGAGGTACTAGGTTATGTACCCGCTTTTTGCTGTCGATAAGATGCTCCATGGAAAGCATTAACCCTGGCCTGAAATTAGGGGCAGTTGCACAGCAGTGTTAGGTGGAAAGCAATGTACTTCAGCCAAAAGAAACAAGCAGACTGCTATAAATTTTCAGCTTTTCATACAGAAATCAGACCAAAAAGAAGAGAAATCAGACCAAAAAAAGGAATATTTTTTACTTTTTTCTTTAAAACAAGAACAGGATCCCATCTTCAACTGGAGTCTCACCATACTGCTGCCAATGCATACTTTTCCTCAGTGAGACAACTTGTATTCCAAATAAGTGGAATGAATTATGTATATCAGCTTTCAGCAATGCTGTATTAGGGAATTTTGTCTTTCTGCTTTAGACCGATGTAATGAAAAATTAAATATTAATATGTCCTCAGAACTTTTCTCAAATATTTGTAATATGAGACAGTTAATTTAAGAGGCAGTGAACAGAGGTAAAGTTTTTACATTTGGTTTTTGTTATCGCGCAAGTAATTAGAATAGTCCAAGCAATGTAACTTAAATGTTACAAAGTAGGAAACCAGTTGCTAGGTAGCAGTTGGGAAACTTTAATCCTACAGAAGTGTTGGAAATAGGAGCCTCTGACCTTTATCAGATTGTAGGATGGTAGTGATATAGGTGACTGCTGAATACAGGCACCTAGCGTTTGAAAAGTCACTTGTTTGTTTCTGTAAGTCCAGTGGAAGAAGTGACAATTATTTTGTGTGTCTTTTCTGGCAGAGTCTCCTCTGTGACTTGATCCCACACAGGCTTGTGAGAAATGGTTTCATTTGCCCTTCTGACACTTTGTGAGAAGGTGACCTTTATGGTTTTAAGTCTCCAATAGTCTTGGTTCCCATGACTTCCCTCCCCCCTGCTTTCTCTTCTGTCTAGGTAGTCCCAATGTTTACATACCTTTTCAGGCCAGTAATCTCCCAAGAGAAGTGCCGCCATGTCCCCTCTCTCCATTTCTCTGTAGCTCCTCATAGGCAAAGGCAGTAATTGCATTGATGTGTCTTCTTATTTTTTAGTATTTTCTCCTGTCATTGTTCATCCTGTGGGAATACCAGAGGTCTCCCATTCTGGGACAGGGTCTTTGACGGTTACTAAGTGCATTATAAATGCCCTTCACCAAGTAGAGGTGACAACTGATGCCTGGTTCATATGTCTCCATGTGAATGATCTTCAGTCTCTGAAATGTCACACAATAAAATGAAGGCTTTGTATCATGCCTGCCTGCCTGCATGTTTCCCCCTCCCCACCTGCGCCCATTATATGAGGCACTGTTGTTTTGCAGTTTTGGCTAGATGCCACCTGGAGGTGACCTCCCCTCTCGAAGATGCCAAGATCTAGTAGGTGCCTTGCCGTGTGCATTTACTCTGTCACTTGTAACTGTGCCTCTGCCAGCACAGGTTCAGCACCCAGGGGACCTGGGGAGGAGGTGCTGTAAACACATTGATTGTTGGGGTTTCAAAGGCTACTTGGCCTGGTTGATGACCTGCAAGCTCTCAGTATGCTCCCAAACCATGCCTTTCCAAAGGGTGTTATTAATTGGAGGGATCTACATTTTAATTCATAGTCATCTAATGGATCAGGACTGTGGCAAAACCTCTGGACTTTTTTTCTGCACAGATACTAGAGGAAGGTTTGACTGAGGACCGCTGTGTTCTCATGCTCAGTGCAATGTAATTCACAGGTCAAATTCCTGCTCTTGGTACTAGTGGGTCTAAATAGTTTTCTAGCTGTGCATGGATGCTTCTGTTCTGAGATAATTTAAGGCCTGCACATGCAGTTTCCTTCTCTGTATGTATATATACACAGATTATTATTATGTTGATAAGCTTTCAATTCAGCAGGACTGTTTATCTTTCTCTCTTGAGAAACTGAAATTTGGTGTCTAGATAACATGCTCTCCAGACTCACTATTAAATTAATGAATAATAATTCCACAGATTTTAACAAGACAGGCCAAGACTGCATTTTGGACAAATCATTCCTAGAGAAGGAAGAAAGGTCTTGTTCTTACAGCTCTTATATTTAAGTAACAAACTAACAATTCATTCATTTGCTCACAGTCCTGGCTAAATTCAGGGGATTGCTGATTTTGCTGCAGTTGCAGTATTAACACCACTCTTTAATCATTAAAGGCATTAAATGCTGCTGTCAGCTGCTTCACACACTTAGTGTGCGTGAACGTGATCTTTTAATCAGTTCTTGGAGCCATGCATATGCAATACTTATTAGATTATAATTAACTGTAATTATGGATGGAGATCAGCCCAAGCCATAAAATGTAAATTTGGATATTTACGATGTTAATAAGAAGATTTAGTGAAGATAAAGGGCTTGATTTTTTAAATTTTTCACTACCACAATAGTGTGATGGAGTCTTAGTGAAAGTGTGATTAAAATTAGTATGTCTCCAGTTAATGTTCATATTATGGTTTTCTTGCTGCAGATTGCTGTAGATGAGATTCAGGCCCAAAAGGTCATGTCATTCACATAATGAAACACTGCCTCAGAGAAGCTGAGACAGTAGAAGACTGGCTGCAGGAGCCCTGAGAGGCGAGTTTGTCCACAGACATGCCTGCCAGTGTTTTGAACTACGTATAAAATTCCTGATAGTTACTCACCAAAGGAGAATTTTGCGAAAGGTGTGAGTGGGATTTCTGCGTGAGGAATGGGGAGTATTCCCCTGTATTTCGATGCTGCAGTTCAATTCCAGGCACAAGTATTTTCCAGATGTGTGCAGAGGTGCTGTGTACAGGGCGTGCTGTTCCTGACACTGATGAACAGGGAACAGAGTGCTGTGTTGAGCTGCTGTGTTGCTGTGCTAACTCTGCAGTCTTCTTCTAAAGGCTTTATTGAAACAACAAACCAATTAAGTAATATTGGGAATCATAAAAAAGATTTAATGGCTTCTGTGACTAAGGTTCTACTTCAGCATTTAGCTTTTGCTGGGGAGACAGTTGCTTTTTTTTGTTTGTTTGTTTACATCTGGGAATCAAATCTTGCACATTGTGCAAATAATTTAATCTTTATGGCTGTGACTACTGCATATATAGTGTTGCTGTGTTGATACCTGCTGGCTAAGTGAAGCAGGAAGGGATACATTTATGCATGTTACTGTTTACTGTATTTAATGGAAATGAAAAGTGAAGTAATAAATTAGGGACCACCACATCACATTAGAATTCTTCTTCATTTTGGAACAAAGCATCTGTGTTTCAGGATCCTGGTTAATCACAGTCTAATGGCCTGGACACGCTGAGACATTATCCCCTCCTTTTCCCCTTGCTTTGGTGTTTTAAATGGAAATGATGTGGTTTGCTGTTGACCGGAAACTTTAGAAAGTTTTCTTGTAACGTTGAGGGGGCTACAAAATGATTTTCAAAGCATCCCTGAATAGTTATTGGTACAAGAGTATGGAGGGAGACAACAGACAGGGATGGGATGGACAGGAGCTCTGCAGTTAGAATGACTGCTGGGTGTCTCACACCCTCAAGTGAGTGTTTTCTTCCTAAAACCACTTCCAGATACTGGAAGCTGACATTACTCATACAAAATCTTTTTAATGTTTAAGCTTTTTAAAACACTTTCTAAGTTAACTTTTAAAAAGGCACATTAGCACAAAAATGAAGGAACTGCAATACTTGGCTGCGTGACTAAAAATGCTTGGAAGTTAATCAGGTATTTAAACATGTAAATGAAAATTATAGCCTCTAATAACATTACTGTCCTAATTGTGAAGAAAATAAAAACATTTAGCTAGTTTGTTTGCTAAGCCTATGTCTGACTCCTGCCACAAGACCCGTGGAATCTCTCTTTGCTCAGGGGAAAAGCGACACCGCACGTTTTCAGATAATTGCCTTCAATTGAAAAATAGATAGGAAGCGAGCGAAGGAATCTATTATGTTTGCAGACTGGCATTGTATACATTTTTCTGTGGTTCATGTTACTTGACACATCAATTATGATTGCCTATCAGCCCTCTGTATTAAAACATTACTTGAGTGTATTCTCTGGCTCTTGGCTTGAAGCCTGCGATATCATCTCTGCGAGTGGTGCAGCTGAGAACCGTTGCTGTAGGACACTTCTGTAGTTTCTGGTTACAAAACGTGGCGAGCGGTTGTAAAAGCGTGCCCGACTCTGCTTAATGCCTTTGGATTCCCAGCAGGATCATCTCTCCTTTCCTTTTGGTTGTGTCTTAATTAAACCTTGACGAGACAAACTTCCCCTCATTGCCGTGCCTGATGCGGGCATCTGATTGCCTGATGCTCCTTCTGTAGCTAGCAGAGGAAGCTGGGGCAGAGGAGTGTTGGCAGAGGATGAAGTGGGCCACATGAGATTAGAAGGACTCGCAAGCTCTTGTTTTCCTCGTGACTATAGAGGGTGATCGGAGCCGAATTTCTTCTTATGTATACTTTTATAGCCACAGAGGTCTGACTTGAAGCTGATCATCTCTGCGCCTGCTGGGCCTCAGATCAAAGTCTCTCCTGGAAACACTTTATCATCCAAAATGCTCCTCAGTCAGACCTTTGACAAAGCCTTCGGTTTGAAAACCTTCTGGTCTCCAACTGGGATGACATAGCGTATGTTGGTTTTCGGATCAGTCAAATATTCAGTTGCAATATGTAGAGCAAAATACAATTTGTAGCAAGAAGGGCAGTGATGATTGACTGTATGCGCGTCGTGTACTGCTGAGTGTCTGTTCTAGGAGAAACTGAAAAGTTAGGCCAAAAGCTTTAAAATCAGATGATTTAAGATAAGGTTCCTGTGTACTTCTGTATTTAGGCTGAGAGGCTCAAATGTTGCCTCTCAGAGATGCTAACTGTAGGAATCCATCCAACTCCTCCCTGATGATCAGAGAAGTGGGTACCTAGCACTGCTGAAAATCATGTTGCTTTGGTCCCTATTGCTTGAATTTTTGTGCACCAAGCTGGAAGTTGTTGGATAACAGCTTTTATAAGAGGGGAAACAGAGAGCTTTTTTTTTTTTTAATAACTTCTACAATAGGTAAAGGATTTCACTCTCGGACAATTTCTAGGGAAAGTAAAATTAGGAATTAAGAGACAGCACTGTCTAGAATCCCCTGATCTGTTAGTAAATCTCTTCTTGCTCTAGGTATTCAACAGGCTACTGCTAACCAATGTTGCTAACCTGTATTAATTTCAATTTCCCCTTGCAGTAATGCGTAGAAATCCATTTGGGATGGACATTTGCTGCCGGAAAGGATCCAGAAGCCCACTCCAGGAACTGTATAATCCTACCCAGGTGAGTGTCTCATGACTATGGTCAAACTTCTCAGCCCAGTGTACAGATACATTCTCTCTTGAAGGTATTTTGGTCTGATGTTTCTCATTTATATGCAGTAGCTGCCTTCAGCTTGGAGAACTGATCCTGGGACCTGCAGAGTTTAGTCATATAGTTCTCCAGTTTGAGCTAAGGGCCTGATTTTTAAAGGTTTTTAGTCGTCTAATGATGTGGACCCCTCTAAAATTTTTTTCTTAGGTACCTAAAAGCTTTGAAAGAGTACCTTATAGATCCCCTAGCTAGAAGCTGAGGCATTGTAATTTAATCTATTGATCAACACACAGAGTGCCAGGGTGGGGTGAGAGAATGCAACATGATAACCATGAAACAATGACTGCAGTAAGACTGTAAATTGTAATAATAATACATGAATATCATTTATATGGCTTTCAGGTAGCCAGCTGCCCTTCCTAGCCTGGTTCATTACTTGTATGGAATCTAGGCAAACACAGTAGCTAATCCTTTTCCTTACACTGTGTGCTGTTTAACACTTGGTGGTCTTGATGGGAGCTTAGGATAATCTGAGCTAGAGTTGTGCTTGTGACAAGCAGTGCAGGAAAGCTACCTGAAATTTGTCCTCCCATTTGCTTCTCTAGATCAATTTATTCCTTGCATGTGGGCTGAATTGGCACATTCAGGAGCAGCATTTCCTGTTGGCAGCCAAGAGGAAGTGCTGCCATTGACAGAAAATGCCAGCTGACTATTAAACATATTTATTAAGGTTTAACAACCACCTATTATATATTTATCCATCAATGAATACATTGAGTTTTACTAAATTGGCTATTAAGGAAAGTGACTATCCCAATAAATCTAACTTGTTAGATTTAACAAGGCAGTAAATGTTTTAAATACTATTTGATTATGAAGAGACTCACTATATAGTGTGCAAAACAAAGTCCAAGTGATTTAAAATATTTGTATGAAGAATTGACAACAACCCAAAGATGTGCAATATCTGTTACGTAGTGCAGTAAAGCTCCATTTGCTTGATAGTGTTATTTTTATGAACATAGGCTGACTTTCTAATTCAATTTGAATTCTCTGCATGGCTGGAAACATGAGTTTATCATGCTAATATACTGGCCTTTATTGACCATTATGTGAGTTAGCATTGCATAAATGGAAAGTGCATGTAAAAGCCCCAAAGAGGAACAATGGAGTGCTACAAAGGAAAAGTATGAGCATTTGCAGGTTAAATTTAAAGACTCTTTGCAGATGCTCAAGAAGGGCGGGGAAGGGAAAAGAGGCTGGCTGACTAATTATTCTCTGTGGGGTCTTCTGTGTGTCAGTCAAAACCTCCTTGCCCTTTAACATTATTAAGGGTCATCCCGTAAGAAAGAAACATCCCCATCCTTGAAAGGCTGTGATCCCAGAGCCCTTGCAAGCTTGGTCAACTGAAATTTCCTGAGCTTCCTGAAGCAGGGGACGCAGCTGGCAGCTCCTTCACTGCCTCTCCTTCCCTTTTGTGCACCCTCACCAAGCAAACCATTAGCATCCCTTTCCGGGCTCACCCATGAGCCATCCAGAAAAGTCAATGTTTGAGGAAGCACGGCAGTTCTTGCAGCCAAAACCAAAAATCTATGGTTTTGGATTACTGCAAGCTAGGTGCAGTTGTGAGTTTTCAAGGGTAAGAAACTTTAAGTATTTAATGTGTCCATGTGCATGTTTTTTACATGGTCTAGTATCACAGAAGAACCAACCTACAGCTCACCATCCTCTGCTATAGTGTGCACTGTACATTTCACGTGCTTCAGGTTTCCTCACGTAGGCAGCGGTGTGCAACCATAACTGCTGGTGCTGTTCCTGGGAATGTCTCCAGGACCCCTGAGAGAGGTGGGCAAGGGAGGGGGCTTTATGGGGCTCCCTGCTTTGAGATGGTATCAAGGGCCCATACGTCCTTGCATGGACTGTGCTCCTGGCTGTTCCCTAACAGAGGAGATGAGAATTTGGCTATAGATTGACATAGGTGCCAGATAGGGTCAATAACTCTCTCAGATTTAAAATGTTTGTGTTTAATATGAATAAGCTTTTTTCTACTGTGTGTTCAGCATCAGGTTGCACTGCCCTCATAAACCCAGATGGAGACAGGTTGATTTACACCAGCTGAGAGTTTGACTACGGGTATTTACTGTATTGACATATAACAGCCACTCTGATCCTGTGCTGTTTTGTTTCCTTCTAAGGAGTTGTTTGAGTTGTTTGCAGACATCATAATTTGTCTCTTGAATCTCTTTTGGCTTGGTAAATGATTGAGGAG
>VZTL01047347.1:0-31153 GCA_013400535.1 Scopus umbretta
CCTGTGCCGAGGACCCCAGAGCTCTATCATGGCCAGAGATCTTGGCTTTCTCTTTTAAAAGAAAGCAAAACACCCAAGAAAGACAGATGAACAAAAATGCAGTGGGTGGGAGAGCACCAGGCGTCCTGCAGGCAGCCGGCCAGATTCATCATGGGATGGGTTTTCCCTTCATCTGCCCAGAAACTGAACCACACAGGCAAGGAGGGAAGCCAAGGAGTTAACAGACTCCCAGCCAGAGATATTCATGGCACCCAGAGTTTCATACCGGGACCCTTTTCTAAATTCTTTCGGTCATGGGAGAAAACATTGCAACTGTTTAGTCTGCAGGGAGGTGGTGGCTCTGGCCCAGCACTCAACGTCGCTGAGCAAACATGCTGGAAAGCAAAGGAGCTGACAACCCTCTTATCTCCTCCGCCTGCTTTTCACCCCGTCTCTCCCACCGCCGTGGCCAAGCATCCGACAGGCACTGGGTACCAGTGCTGGAGCTCCCTGCTGGAAACGCAGCTCTGGGCTCCCTGGGATGGGGGACAAGCGACCACTGAAAGCCGGGACCTGGAGGTGAAGTACCAGCCCGCTAAAAAATGTTATTTACGCAAAAGAGCTCAGACAAATCTTTCTCAGGGGCTAATGTTTACAAATCCTATGAAGCCAGGGATCTCATGCTATAGCAAATGTATCTGGCTGTATCTTTTTTAATGGATGTAAAAGATGCATTAATCTTTTCTGCTCCTCCCCTGAAGCGTGCAGGCACAGAGCACCCTACAACGCCTCCGAACCTGCCCATCCATGCCAGAAAAGCTGAGATTACAGAAAAACGCTGCAGAAAACAACACTAACCTGCAAAACCCCTCGATCCCTCCAAACTTCTTCTCTCTCAAGGGCTCATGATTACCACGGCATATTTTGCAGCATATTGGCGGAGAGGCTGCCTGTGAGCATCACTGCGTAAGACCACCAGACGGCATGGGCTGGAATATTAAAGGCATGCAAGGAAACACACCTTATTCTTATTAACGAAGCAGAAATGGAAAGGTTTTGTTTTTCCAGCCAGACGCTGTTTCCTTAGCCGGTGCATGCTTTGCTCTCTCCGTCTTCACTTTCAGCTCTGCTGCTCTTGGGCTGGAGGTGATACTGCTGGGTTTGGGTTCCCAGCGCTGCCTGAGATGCCTCTCCCAGCCCCTCTTTATTAAAAAAATAATATGAAGAGCAATAGTAATTAAAAGAGAGGNTGGCAAGCACAGGAGCATCCCCCATATCCCATGCGCTTGTGGGCGAGCAGTGCAGACATGGGCGAAGCACAAGCTATCCCATTTTTCCCCCCCTCCTGCTGCCCTCTCCAATGTCCTTCTACCCAAACCCCAGCTCTGGGACGACGCTGGCACCTGCGTCTGCTCTGGCCTTGGCTCGGGAGGTGATGTCCCTGGCATCTGCTTCTCCAGCATGCTCCCGTGCCAGAAGGATGCTTCGTCCCCTAGCAAAGTGACCGGGGGATGTGGAGCTTTGCGGGATGTGTCCCAGGCAGGGCGATGCATCGCAGGGTCCCAATGAGCCTCCGAAAATCCTGTCCCCAGGCAAAGTGCAGGGAACCAGCTAAAAGCAGGGCTGGGAACAGCAGGGTGGCTGCGGGTACCGGGAACAGGGATCTTCCAACCCCACAGCATCCTGAAATCCCCACCTCGGGGTGGCTGCAGCAGCCTGAGCCGGATTTATGCGGGAGCAGGCAGGAGCAGATGGTCTGGCAGGGGGGTGCCTTAGGCCGTCTGAGTCCCTGGGCCGGCAGGAACATGCTCCCACATCCTACAGTTGGATTGGAGCCCTTCAGGAGAAAAAGGAGAGCCGGAGCTGATGCCAGTCCAGCCTGGTCTGAGGGGATCTCAATGCTGAAGTGCCCCCCTGCCTCCAGCATAGCGGGTGGAATGGGGTCCTCGGGCATTTCCTCACCTCTCAGTCAATGGATAAATGGATTTTGAGGCTTTTTTTTTTTTTTTTTTTTGCTGTCTCTCCTACCAAAGCCCCAGGAGGACCCTGCATGGCCCCCGAGCATCCTCACCCACTAGCAGTGCCTGGGAGCAGCTAGAAGCCCACCCCACTGGTAGCCCGCTGCCCGGATCTGGCCCAGAGCTGCAGGCAGGCTGCAGGCAAGCTGCAGGCAGGCTGCGCAGTCTGCAGTCTCCACCTAGAGCCCGGCAGAGCCTCTGCTCTGCGTTGCCTCCGCGCTGCAGCCCACGCACAGGGTGCGCATGGGTTCCACCACCCAAAGCCCCCTGGTCGGAACCTGGCTGTGCTGGGGATGGCTCCTGACATTGGTCACCGAGTAAACCCCACCGAGTCCCACCACCACTGGAAGATGCCCAGATAGGGCATCCACTGGCCAGCGGAGATGACGGGACACCATCCCTGAGGTCACATCATGTGCTGGAGCAGGGGCTGGTCCCCACCTTGCAGGCTCATCCCCCTCCAGGGTGAAAAGGAGCCAGGAGAAATCACACACAACTTATTTACGGAGTAAAGGTGATGGCTATTTTCTCACAACCCAACCTGAACATTGCAATATAAAATCTTACCAGCATGTTGAATTCCAGTCAAATATGCTGTCCTTTAAACTCTAAGGCTTCTTTTTTTGTTTGTTTGGTTGGTTTTTTTTGGGTTTTTTTGCAACTTAGTCCTGCTTCCCATCGATCTCTCAACTGCACGATGCCTTCCTACTCAAAACTGGACACCTTCTCTGTGCAGAGCCATGAGCACGGCTGTGTCAGATGGACTCCAGCCCCCAGCTACCCACCCGGCAGTGGGGACAACCGGACAACCCCCTTGGCATCCCCTGTGATGCCCACTGGTACATCGGTGGCCCTACGGCCACCTCCCGCTGTAACTCAACTCCTCGAGGGGCTGTGAGCCCCAAAACCCACTCCTGGGCTTGGGCCAGGGACTGACACGCAGCGCAACCCTGCGGCCCATTTAACTGGGGGTCCAGCTCAGCTATTCCCAGCTCAGAGGGCTCCTAGTGCCTGTGGGGCACAGCTCCGGTCCCCATTCCCTCCTTCCTATCAGTGGGAAATTGTTGCCTTTTTTTTTTTGCACTCCATTAAAACTCTGGATCTCGGATTAAACCCCTTCTTGTGCTCCACTAAACCCTGCCTCATCTCACCATCAGCCTCCACGGAGGCGATGCCCTGCGCTCCCTCGTCCCCGCCACGTTCCCGCGTCATGGAAAGGCTGCGAAGGAGCCGGACGGCTCCTAGAGCCATTGCTCCGCTTGGGAAAAAGCGGCAAGTTTAAAGCACGCAGCTCGATATTTAATCCGGGGCTCTCCAATAACTCACAGGCCCGCATGGGACCCGTCTGCCAGCGGCTCCCGTAACCTCGGCGGCAAAGCCGAGCGAGCGTTCTTACTACGGGCAGACGGCGATGGCTTGGCCGGACTCGCGGGCAACGGCGGGGCCAGCGCGAATGGATCCCCAGCTCTGCCCTTCACCTGCCGGCGCGGGCAGGGTGCCAGCCCGCTCCCCTGGCTCCCTCTCCTGCCCGCTGCCGACGCTTGCACGGGTTACGTTTGGCCCCGGAGGACTACGCAAGATGATAATAAAAATGAAATAAATATGAAATTATTAAAAATAAGCAAAAAATAACAAAATAAAATAATAATGATGATGAAAATGAGAGTAATAAACACCCTGTTACAGAATTACAGAGCATCTTCAGAGACACAATCTGGGGCAAACAAGAGGGAACGCGTCTCCTTCCCGCTCCTCCTTTTCTCCATGCTTGAGGGCAGGAGGATGCAGGCAGCTGGGGATGCTCCTCGGAGCCACCCACAGGGCTGTGCTCCCTGTCCCCCTCCAAGCCTGTACATATACTACGTGTATATATATACATACATATATGCATGTGTGCATGAATTTAGAACTGCCTTTGAACCCCCTGTGCGCATAGAAAATAAACCCCATCTGCAAAGTTGCATTTAGCAGGCAGCTTTCGCTGGTGGGTCCCACCACAGCGTACAAAACCGGGACAGCGCTGTCAACATCAGCGTGGAAACATAAGGAAAAAGGTTTCCAAGCCCTGCAAGTTCCTGCAAACCCCCAGATGAAGGTGTTTACACAAGGGCAGCATCGCTGGCCACTTCTCTGCCTGTGCTGGGCTCCTGCAGGGTTGGCAGAGCTCATACACGCATTAACTCTGAGGTTCACCACAGAGATGTCCCTCATCCCCTGAGAAGAGAAGCGGGGAGCAGCACGTGCCGAGGAGGCTTTCCCCATTGAATCACTATCTCACCTTGAGAAGACCTCATCCAACTCCTCCAGAAGAGAACCCAAAGGTAGCGACATTGGGCTCACGTACAGATCAGAGAGCCAGATGCGGTGCTGCTCCATGGAGCTGAGTGTGCAAACCCTCACTGCTATGGCACTCAAGACACAAATATTTCTGGCCTCAAGGTTTGCTCCAGGGACCGTGGGACTTTTTCCCCACCTCTACGTTTCGGTGAAGCAACCTCTCTGATGTCTCCTGGGCAATGCCTTTTCCAAGACGAGTGGTACCACTCCGTTTTCTGTGCCTGAATTGGACCATTTGTAACTAAATTATGAAAAGCAGCCATGGAAAAGAGGACCAATGGGTTTTGCAGTCAACACTGGACATGGCATACTGGTCAGATGCTCTCCAGCCATGCTTGGATCCTCCTGCCTCCACTTCTGTGAAACCACAAACCATTCCCTGCCAAAGACCCAGACCTTAACCCTGTTAAGGGAAAAAAAAATTTGCCTTTCAGCATTAACCATGTGTGTTACTTCCATGTCCCAGTTCCCATGGTATCCCTTTGGTGTCTTTACCCTCACAACCTCTACGATACAGAAAGGGCTGCTATCACTGGGAGGTTGTTTGCTCAAATGATGAGGAAGCCTACAGGAAAGGAGGAATTTCAGCTCATTCCTCCCAAATCCCCATGCTCAGCATGGTACACACTTCCCTTTGTACCCTGATTGATTCTCCAGTACCCAAGGCCACAACATCTACATCCCAAGAAGGGTTCCAACCTAAATTTTCCTCTTCCATCCTCCACCTGGGCTGGCAACAACAGGTTTTGTTTTAGGAGCTTGGCCACCATCTTGGTTGACCCCTCCAGAAGTGGTCACAGCAACCATCTCAAACCCAGCCGAATCCACTGAAACCCAAATGCAACCTCTGCCAAAACCCATGGGATTCAACTCAAGTTTCTACAACCGGAGCAAAGCACAGCACCGAACCAAGGAAGGGCCATTTTCATTTTTGGGGGTATGAAGAGATTAAACCAAGACGATGAAGAAACCCTGCAGGGGTGTGGGATAGGGCATGCAATAGGTTATGCATTAAGGTATGTAATAGGGTATGCAACAGGGTATAGCCATAGAGTATACAACAAATAGCCCTTCTCCGCTTGTACCAAGGCATTTCCAGCCGCAGGGACGTACCAGGTGCTGGCTGGAGGCCGGCGTGCGCTCTGCAGCGGGCTCTGCGTCGCGATGTGCGTTTCGTGGTGGTTTGGTGGTTTTTTTTTTTTTTATTAAAAGAAGGTATCAGCCTTCTGTTTGATGTGTTGTTGGCCACGGTTGCTAAGGGGAGCAGTGTACAATTACAGCCCCAGTGATGTCCACTCTAATAATACCCTTGGCTCTGCATAGCTCAGATGCAGACACAGCTCTGCTATAAAGAGCACGGCCATTTCAACAGAGGAATACGCCAACTTATGTTACATGTGAAGGGTTTGTGGCACATTGCTTAACACCCCCCCACTGATAAAAGAAAAGCCCCACAGCCAGTACAAGCCAGTGAGTGAAACTATGACAAGCAAAAACCTCTCGCAGGAGACTTACTTTCAATGCATTAATTAAGAAGTTATTTCTAGAGGGATGAAGAAACCACGCACGTGCCCACCAAGATGTTCTTGCATACCCCCATCCTCCCAAGCTCCCCAAGCCTGATTTGGCCAGGGTCCATCCCAAGGGCTTGCGCAGCTGAAAAATCCCTCCTTGTACCAAACACCACACCAAACCCAATGAGGAATAAAATCAAACCCCAATGACCCCTTGCCCAGTAGTGAGCCTCCGCATGGCGGCATCTCCCCGAGCTCAACCAGCTGCTCACCCCACGACTCCCCTTTCCGCGTCTCCCTTCAGCATCCCGAAAGGGTGGCGGCACCCAAATTTAAGACTCAGCCAAGATTTGGGACCAAAATGATGAGTGAGGGATAAATTCAAACCAGTGTGTTCCCAATAAATCCCTTTAGAGCCTGAAATGGTGCCATGCTGGCCGGGGGGATGGCTCTTTAGAGGAGCTGCCTGCAGGGAGGGGGATGACATGACAGCATTCCCGTGCCACGGCGCTGGCATCTGTTTTGGGATCAAACAAGTACTCTGAGATAAGCTGCGAACATTCGCAGCCCCCGAGCGTGAGCACTTTGTCAACAGCTGAAAATATAAGAGGAGCCAGGTTAAAAAGACAGTTTGTTCAGTTTACTGCCTGCTCTGCAGGAAAACCCCTTGCTGCCTGCTTTAGGTCCAGCGGGGTACAGGGATGCTCTCTATAGGTACCAGGATGCCAGCAGGGTGGCCGAGTGGGTTAACGAATTGATTTATGAGATCCTCTGGTGGGGCTGAGCCGTTGTCATCACAGACCCGAGAGAAAGGGACAAACAAGCCCCTACAAAACAGGAGCATCTGCTGGGAGCAGATGGGGGGGCGAGCGATCCGGCCCCAGGCGCCAGCAGCACTGGGAGGGGGATCACGTTGATCCCGATTTATCACACCCCGGCAGAGTAATTCCCCAGCTCGACGGTGCCCAGCGAGCCGAGCTCCTTACGTCCGGGGATCAGATTAGTCTGAAAGGTGCTAGAGAGACACAAATCCAGCTCTGGAACAAGCGTTTATTATTAAAAGGTGGTGGGGTTTTTTGGGGGGTGGGGGGATGGGTTGGTTTTTTTTTTTTGTTTGTGTTTTTCTCTTAATTCATGGTAAATTATCTAGAAATGGCTGATGGAAAACATCTGATCGTGGAAGGGCCAGGACTGGAGCTGGGTAATATTGTATCATCATCCATATCAATATATCATATTGATAATTGATATAGCAACAGTCTATCATCAACCATGTATCAATATACGATATCGATACCGATACTGTGTCATATATCAATACCATCGACCCCTTTATTTCACATCAACGCAGCTGCAACAAGTCTTTTGTGCTTCATACCTGCGTCTGTCTCCAGCCAGGGCTATCAAGCCTAAATGGATCACAAAAAGAATCCCAGTTTTGGCCTGACCAAAGTATTTCATGAAACATGTGAATGCATCTGATTATTTTAGTTGGAAAAAACCTCCTGTGCTTGGAGAAAGTCAAAATCCTTTACTATCAGAAAAGGAAATGTTAAATTATTTAATTTCACATAGCACTTTGATTTTGACCTGTAGCTATCTGTCACCTTTTGCCCCATCAAGACACTTTTAAAAGATGTGCAGTTTTGGGCTGAGCAAATCCCTTTTGCATATTTTTTTATGCTCTTGCATGCAAAATCAGTCACCCGCGCACTCTACTCACCCTTTACATTTCATTTCTTCCCAGATTTCCACAACGGACATCATGCTCCCATCACACCAAGACTGGCTACGTGTTCCTGGGAAGCACTTTGGGACTCTCTGGAGATACGAGATGTATTATTTATCCTACATCCATGTTATGAAGAGCTGACTATGAAGCCAGTTATTACTGCAGATGGCATCGCAGTACAAATCAGTCTACTGGGGCTGTTGGTAGGGCTGGCAGTGCTGGGCCAAGAGAAGCAAGTTGAAAGAGTCCTCCCTAACCCAGGCCATCATCCTGAATTTTTGGATAACACCCTGCTGCTCCCTGGCTATCGCTCCTGGACTTTTTTTTGGGATTTCTTAGCATCACTCAGCCAAATGGGGGAAGACACAAGAGTGACCTGGCATCGGGGGAGTGGGATGCTCCGATGGGTTAAAGCCCCCTCCAGCCTTTTGCTGCTAAATCTGGGAGTGATGTTGACCACAATTTGTCTCCTCCTGCTCTGTAATTGCTTTGGAAATGAATCAATCGGGAAAAAAGCACCGCCTGGTATACAGAATGGGCAGATGTGTGTTGTGCCCAAGGACTTTGCGCCCACTCCTCCTCCGCTCTCCCCTGCAGGGAGAGATGTGGGGTTTGATACGCACCCAGGGCAACGAAAAAAGCAAAACCGGACCAGTGACTTTGCCGAATTATCTTAGTTTACATTAAATATTGATTTTTATTATTTTATTTTGCTCCTGTTTCCCATGTTGCTGAATATTATCATTATCCAAGATGGAAAAAACACGCGGATTCAGCCTGGCGCAGCTGCTGTAGCCACTTGCTGAGCAGCTCCTGGCTGTTTCAATAGGAACAAAAAAAAGCCAGAACACCACAAGGGCAGACTGACTCTCAGGTCTGCTCTGCCATTTCCAACACCTCTCCAGGCAGGTACCTTCTCCCAGCCATCCTCAGGGGGTTTGCCGTGCCTGTGCACAGCCTGCCAGCACAAAGCTCTGATCTTGGTTGGGATTATATCTCCTTGGATCTAGGCTAGGCCAGATCCAGGTGGGCTCTCTAAACCTGGCTCTAACATTACAGCTACACCCTGGTTTTCTCCAGCCTCCTGCTCCATCAGCCTGCACACCTCTGCCTGTAGTCCTGGCACATGGACATCTCCCTGCTATGGCATCACGCAGAGCTGAAGCAGAGGGAGATAGAAAGACCTGCCCAAGGTGAAAGGTTGACCACTCGCACAGCAAATCTAAAAACCCTGAATCTGGTAGATACCCAAGCTTATCAGACTACTGGCTATCACCTTCCCTCTCATTTCCATATGAAGACCCATTGCCAGAAATTTTTTCCTGAAAATATGTATTTCTAGGCCAAGTTTCCATTTCAATCAATTGCCATTTTCTGAGTGTGGGAGGTGGTGGTGGAAATCCAATTCCCAATATTCCCAGCGAGCACTGCTATTCTGGATGCTGCTGCCCACAGACAGCAGTGTCGGTGGAGGTGGAAGACGATGACAGCTTCTTCTCCACCATCCCTGCAAATACGAGTGGCAGGCCTTTGCCTGCTGAATGGACATGAGAAGGTATCCAGAGAACAGGAAGAAACAACAACTTCATTGCAAGATTTCCTGCACTGCAGGACCAGAAGCATGGGTGACGACCACACGTGGCTTGCCCAAAAGGTGACTGGGCCCATACAAGACACAACATCCAAGGGAACGCTCTGGCAAGAGCAAGAAGGTAAAGCAGATGTGCCAAAAACTGGAGTGATGCTGGGCACCACATACGTGCAGTGAACAGAGAGACAAAACAAAAGCTTTGTACATGCTGCAGACGACACGCGAGGGAATGGCCAAATGGAAAACGCAAATTAAACTGACGGAAACTCACGGTTTCAGCTCTATGCATCCTGTCTCCAAAGAGGTAGAAAGATGGAGGTCCACGTGACACTGTCCCCAGACAGCAACCCCCCTTGCATGGTGGTGATACAGTAAAACACGCTCCCCCCAGAAGACTGCGGGTAGGTGATGACAGTCCTGTTTCCCCATCATACACCACTATCATGGACCAGTTATGAGAACCACTGCTTTTTTCTCCCCCAACTTTGCTGTTGCTGATGGTTTTGGAGCAGAACAATCAACCAGTACTTTGTATACCAATAAACAAGTCAATCAGAATAATCAGCACATACACAAATTATTTCTGGCTGGGTTGAAATCAGAAACCAGGAGCAAGCCCTTCAGCCAGGTGATGCAACCAACAGCCTATTCAGGGACCATGACTTAAGCTGACGTCTCTGGTGCTGAGACAGACTTCAGCTGAAAAGAGGGGCAAAGACCCTGCAAGTTCACTTCTTCTCTTCATGCTATAGGGATGCTGCCACAAGCAACCCACTCGCTTCGCAGGTGAGCCCTGGTGTGAGATACCATAACTCCACGTACAGCTCATTAAACGGGAACGCAGAGCAACTTGACTGTGCCCTCAGCGCCATTTTATCTACGGTAACCATTAAAGATGCGCACAGACAAAATTGGAGGTACATTTTCTGTTCTCCTCTCATCAACTGGCTTCAAAAGGAACTTGGTAACACCTCAGCTCCTGTCCAAATGCATGGTAAGATCAGGCAGGGTGAAGCTGCAGGCACCGAACAACTAATTTTATCTCATTACCTGCAACATGTTGAGGAGCAGACTCCGGAATTTGGTTCCTTCCACCATGAAGAGGGCCATTTTGTCACAGAGCTTGGCTGCCGTGGAAGCAAAGCTGCGGTCCGTCACCGCTTTCTGGTAGATGGTCTTGACAATCTCCCCCAGCATTTCCTCAGAGTTGGTGGAGTTCTGGGCTTCCTCCATGAAGGTGGTGAGCTTGGAGTCAACGTCGCTGCTGTTGTTCCTCATGCTGTTGAGGATTTCAATTAATTTGTCCATTTTGTTCTTTTCAGGATTGGTGGTTTCCACTGTGACTTCGTCCTGGTCCGTGAAAAGGGAAAGACAAGGCATCTGTTACACAAGGAAAAAACAGATATATCAGCCCTTGTCCTTCCACAAACAGCAAAGGGGGAAGGGGATTGGGGAGACATATAAACAGACATAGAAAAATCAAAGCATCTTTTAGAGGCACAGTGGTCTCATCTCAGCATTGAAAACCACAAGCGAATGAGTTCTGACCCAGAAATGTTATCTTTCCCCATTTCCTGCAATAGTCCATCCCAGAGTCCTCCCCCTTGGCTCAGGGAGATGATGTGCTCAAGGATCCTGAGCCAGGATGCCAAGGTCCGACCACCCTGACTGCCTTTGGTATCTCAGACAGGTTTCTGGGAGTGTCTGTAACATGGTGATAATGGCTTTTTTTGCCTGTATTTTGAAAGTGCACTGATGTTTGCAAAATGCTCAGATACCAATCCTACAAAAATATCTACTGTTTAATATATATGTAGCGATCTAAATTGAGATCAAAGATGTCACATGATCCCAGCATTAGAAAGACTCTTAACTTTTCCCTCTCTCAACTGTTCCACTTTTCACTTCACGTCATTACCATAGCGTTTATTGCTTCTTTTCAACATTTAATTATGCATTTGTCCCTTTCCCCCATTGTAAGGCATGCATCCTGCTTGCTCTGGTCTCCTCCCTTCAATCTTAAAACGTGCTATACAATCCAAACCTGTAGCAATTTTTTGGACAACCCCAATGCCAACCAACAGCTGGAGTTGCCCAAAACTCCTGTCAGGAGGCCAGTTGAGTTGACAATACCCACCCAAGAGTGGGTGCTTACATGATGTGTTTCTTTTAAGACTATAAATTCGCAGGGAGAGCATTAAAATGAATACTCTGCAAGTCTCTGCTATACTCCCATTGCTTTAAAGAACATAAAAATAACCAACACAATCTCCTCCTCCCCCTTGTGCCACGTACGTAAATAGTAAATGCACATGGATTCAAAGGTATACATTTCCAACATGCACTCCCATGGAATTGTATATGTTCCGGTTATTTTTGCTACACGTTTTGGAAATCTCATTGGAGAAGCCCCCACGGATGCATTTTCCAGATTGACAAAAGAATCTCAAGAGAAAGAATCTGAGTTTCACAGGGGGCAAAAGAAGATATCATCTCTGAATTCCTCAGAAATCTGAGGCTGAATATTGTTTCCAAAAAGGATTTCTCCTCCGTCACTTGCATGCAATAGTTTTGTTATTGTTGGGTTGTTGGAAGGAAGGGGGAAAGATAAGGGCGTTTCAATTAATTGCTGAGATAAATGGATATCAGCTTTTAAGTAGCTGACTCCAACTCCTCAGCACTCAAAAGTCAAAGCTCTGTAATTGTGGAGGCAAACTGCCTTTTTTAGACCTGTTTGCAAAGCTGATGAGCTCTGCAGACCAGAAGGCAGTCAGCTAGGATCAGCTCCCAGCAAAGGAGCACCTGCGTTGCAGCTCACAAGTGCACCATCCTTCCCTGAGGGTTTTTGCATGGGTAGGGGGAGAGTTCCCAGTCCTTCTTGGAGAACACACTCTGGTAGCAACTTCAATCTCAACCAAGGAGGCGAGCATTGTGTCAATATGCCTCCTGAAGAAGCATGAAGACCCTTCAAGAGAAGCGTTGACACTGGGAGATTCAGATAAATTGGGTGCACTCATGGAAAGGTCCCTTGAGCCCAACCCACCCTCTGTACAGGGACTGGCCAACAGCCAAACTCTTGGAAAAAGGGAAACTCAATGTTTCCCTAAGAAATAGTACCTTTTCTTTTAGTCTCCTCCGCAGCCTGTCTTTGGAAGACTGAAGCAAATTGATCTTGGGTCTTTCCCCAATGCGCTCATGAATACTGTCTTTCCGCTTGGTCTCTGACTCCTGGATGTACTGCTGAGACTGCTTCTCCACAGCCTCTGGGCCTCGGTGCGTCTCCACAGGAACATGCACCGTGCAGATGGAGGTGTCCTCGATTTTCAAATTCTCAGTCTCTTTGGCGTTTCTGTGCGTTTCTTTGTCGTTGGGCGAGTGCTTCTGGTTGTGGTGCCATCTCCGGTTCTGGCTGTAGCCGTGGTGGCCCGTCCTGCCCGAGGAGTGAGGGGCCTGGCCTCCTTGGTAGAGTTTCTGGTGGTCCCTGTTGTGTTTGGTGCCACCTTGTTGATGATCTGTGTGCTGCTGAGATTTGTTCCCACCGGGAAGCCTCTGCTGTCGCCTGGAAAGTCAAAGAAAGTCGTTAGTATATCCTTTCCTGCATGGTCCTGTTTGGTCAATGCATCTTCTGTCCAACCAAACACCCTGGCCCTTGGCAGGTGGGCTCTGTGGGTCTCCCTACCACAAAAGGGGAGCCAGTTTCTTGGCATCTAACACAACCAGTTAACTAGTTGGTAACTAGTACCAACTCATGCCTCTAACTCTCTTTCAATAACAAGCATATTTCAGCTGAAAGTTTTCATGAACAGTTAGATAACATGACTTTGGTTCCCAGGAAGATGTCTCCCAGGTTTCTGTGTTTTCTGTGTTGCTTCCACACTAAACCAGGGAAGACCTGGTTAGTCCCAGCTCAGCACCAGGAAGTCAGGCAGGCAAGAAATAACAGGATGTATTTTTTCCAGAAGACTTAAGGAGTTCCTGATAAGCCTGGCCTACAGCATTACTTGCTCCTCTTGCTTGCCACCTCTGCTGTACCAACATGGCATTGGTTTGCAGTGAATCACTTTAAGCATGTTGGGAATTTCTAAGGGCAAAAAAAGCTAAAAAGCTAATTACCAAGTAAAAGAGGTGCCCGCACTAAATGGCTTGCTTTGGCCTTTCTTTACATGTGTCTTTCATCATTGCTACACTAGGAAAGGACACGTGCATGGATGAAGAAGCTGAGGACCATGCATGGCTCTGGCAGCACAGGGAGCCAGGACCACTGCCTCCAGATAGGAGGCTGGGTAAATCCAAGTGGATAACATGGAAATTCAACAGGCACAAAGAGAAGGAATTGCCCGCAAATGGTGTGCTCGAGAGACTACAACGGCTCAGAAGGGGTGAGCAAGCCCTTGTGCGCTGGCCATAACTGGTACCAGAGATGGCAGGTTCCCCCAAAAACAATGGCTGAATGGAAGAAAGGCTTTGGCAGCCTCGGACATGGCAAATTTCCACACGTTCTGCAGCGTGGCTCTCCCCAGCAAAGGCGGCCGAGCTAGCATGCCATCGTCAAGGATGCAGTTAAGATGGAGACTGTCCCAGCACCAGCTGCCTCCGCCTGGGACTCTGCAGGGTTAGTCCTAAGCACAACGGCAGCTCCCTGCCTGCCCGCTGACTTTTTAACGCTTGGCATTGGCTCTGAGAGCACGCAGGATGTTTTAGTGCTCAGCTCCTTACAAGGCTGCTGGGAGCAGCACGGGAGGCTCACAAGGGACATCTCCCCAGCATCATCCCCCGAAACGGAGACAACTGCGAGCACTGCAGCCACCACACCGGTCTGCATCCATACACCGGTCTTGTAGCCATTATAATCCCCCTGCTCAGCCTCATCCCCTCGCCAAAACTCCCGCCTCCATTTGGATAAATAGCAGGGTTTATTTAAAACCCGTCGCATAGCAATTAATTTTATTTTCATCATCTGCAGCGCTCAGCTAAGGGTGCTCTGACGAAGGAAGGGGCCATTCACAAATACATTTCAATGGTCAGCGGCTAAGCAGTCTCTAACCCTGCCTGCCAAAGCCATCTGCCCATCAAATCCGTATTCCTTGGCATCCCCAGGAGTTAAAACCTATTTTCTGAGGCCAACTGGCTCTTAACCATAAAGAGCAAGGGCTTGTGTTTGGCAAATGCAGGACGAAGAGGCTTGTTCATGGTGGCAGTGGAAGGAATTTGTGTTTAGTCTCAGACCACTAGATCTGGTTTTCTGATGATTTTTTTTTTTTTTTTTTAAGCTGAATGGCAGGGAATTTAAGAAAAAAATAATAAAGGAGATGGGGGAAGCTTTCCTGTTTGCTGGAGCTTACAAGCATTTTATGAGTACAGATTCTCCACATCAAGTTTTCCTGGCATTTCTTTGTTTCCTCTCAGTAACGCAATCACATAAACCGCTTTGTAAAGAGCAACGCTTATTAAAAGGGGAATGTCAAAATAAAAGTTAGTCAAAGCCCTTATCTAGTACTGGGCCCTCACATGCTTAAGCGTGCAAGAGTTTTGCCGATATATTTCAGCATTTGCTTTCTGTGGTTTTGCTCTTCTCTGATCTCGAACATCCGAGTTTAACTGTTTGGGTGCACTTTCGTTCCGGGGTTATTAGCCAGACAGGCTGCTACCGTATTTAAGTTGCAAATACTGCAACTTTTGTCATTTCTGTGCACACACACACAGCTTTAATTTAAGCAGAGGTAAGGCAAAACACCTGGAAATGAGCTGGGAACCAGCCTCTGCTGTAAAATCCCCCAAGAAATGCATGCAGGGACATTTTTTTCCTAAAGACATAATGATATTATAAACCAAACTATTTCTATTTAAGGGCTGTGAAAGAAAAAAAGGTTTAAGATTACAAAAAAACCCCACTTAAGCTAATATGGAATGTGCAAGATTGTTCGGTTCGGGGCTTTTGCAGTAGGACAGGCAGCTCCATCCCCATAGAGGACAGCTAAAAGGCAATAGCCCCATAGCAAGGGGCAGAGCAAACACAAACCGAGGCTCTGCAGTCACTGACCACAGGATGGAAACCACCAGAGTTAAACAAGTTAGAAAAAAAAATTGCAAGAAATATAAGGCCAAGGAAGGAGAATGGCAAACAAGAAGCAACGTCCGTGACTTGGCAGCAGGCAGGGGTCTAGATGATAATCCAGCATTCAGGCAAAGACTCGTTGTGTGCTTTTATCTTCCCAACACCCCAGCAAAGAAGAAAAGCCAAGAAGAAATAGGACTCCGAGGCAAAGAAGAGCTAAAGCAGGGAGAACGGGGACCAGATCTTAAATCTTTTTTGACTGCACAGCATGGCAAAGCCCGGCAGGTTGGAATGACCCTTCCTTGCTCTCAGGTGTGACCAAGGTGCTGGGGACATCGCAAGGACCAGGAAGGGGCAAGATGGGGACAAACACACCCCCACCACACGCATCCACTGTGGGTTGAATTGATGGAAACAACCTCGTGCTTGCTCAAGGGCAGGAGAGTAGAGATGGTGGCCTGGAGTGACCTGCCAAGCTTAGGGAACCAGACCATGTAGGAGCCCAAAGGCACCTCCCAGTCCAGGGTTTTAGGCTTGTGATGCTGAAGGGAGGAAGAGCTGAAGCTGTGAATCACACAACCACCTCCCCAAGAAAAGGAAGATTTCACCCCAGAAAAATGCTGCAGCTACCAGCAAATCCTTCTTCTGTCCCTCTCTACTCGTCCTGTGCCGTAAAGACATGGTGCCTTGGGGGGACCCTGCTTCATCTACAAGAAAGAGTACCTAGAAAGCACACTACTCTCTTAACTCTTGCCTCTGTTTAATGTTAAATAACTATCTTCACTTCAAAGTCCAAATTCTGATTCAGCTCAAAACTCCCCCTGACTTCAGTGGAACCAGGGATTTGGCCATCGGTCAATGTGGAAACTTAAAGAGCTGTTCAGAGTTACAAAGAAAACTGCAGAACTACTAAAAACCAAGGGAAGACAGTCAGGGTTGCCGAGCTGGAAATAGGATGGTACTGCTTGTGCTATTGTTTCTCCACTGATTTTTTAATTTAATTAACTAAACGAGATACCTTCCAACAGAATTTAGATCTGACAAATGTCTGCTCTGTCAGAGGAGCCTACACAAACAAATCTAAGGCTTCAGCTGTCTCTGTGATTACCAGCCTACATGCTCAGAAATATGGGATTCCTACAAGTTTTTACTACATCATTTGCTCCCAAGGAAAGGAGCTGGAAGGCACAAGGCTGGGGAAAATAACTCCAGACACGTGGACAGCTGTGGTCTAAAACACAGTTGCTCCGTCCCGTCAGCCCTGCTCATATCTCCCCTGAGCGAGACAAGTCCTCTGAGAGCCCCCAACCATTTGTCTGGCATGTGGAGAGCTGGAGGACAACGTGGGGTTACATTCTCCTGGTGGCTGCATGGAGATTTGGTCAGGCAGTTCCTGCAAACACAGAGAGGTGAGGAGTTACATCTAACATACTCGGAGACATCTACCCTGCGGGGTGCAGAGCACCCTGTACGGCCAAACAGACTGAGATCCCATCCGTGGGCTCAGGGACGGGGTGCTCTAGACATCCTGGCTCTCGCCTTTGAAGACCCTGCCTGGACACCATCCTTGCCCTCAGTCTCAAGCAACTCTCCCATGGGACAAACCCTCCCGGGCACACTAAGCTCCTTGCGGAGGAGGGATGCTGGTTTTGTCCTGCTATTGTGCAGAGCCTGATACCCAGTGGGCACAGCCAGGGCCACCCAGCAATTAACAACTAATATGAAGTTGTAGGCACTCGGGCAAGGAGTTGAGAATGAAGAATGGTGCCATGGCCAAGGTCAAACCTTCTATTTTGCCTTCATCTTTCTGGTGAATGAAAACATTCCTCATTGCATTTTGTGGACAGAAAGTTTCTCTCCATCCTTTCTTTTGCCCAGGCAGGATCTTGTCTCTGTACCAGAAGCAGGTCCAGCAATATGATGCTAAGTCTCAGGAGCCTCTCACAATCAGCTTTGCTACTACCACGCCTGTGATTAATCAGCATTTGCTGTTACAAGCAACAGATTAAGATCTGCTGCAGAAGCAGACCCTGTGGGACCTTCCACCCACATGAGGGCCCCAGATCCCACTTATCCACGGGACACCCCCCAGAGCTGGAGGAGCAGAGCACCCCAAGGCATGCAGCAACTGTACCTGCAAATAGAGGACTGGCAGGGCTGGCTCTGTGGGATGAAGGGCCACCACTCTCCCACCTTCTTTTTGAAAGTCCCACAGCAATTTTCCATTGAGAAGGAGGGAAATTAAATAATACTCTTAGAGTCACCCCTGAAAGAGTTAAATTCACAGAGACAGATAGCAACTGGGTTCTTCCCTGCTGTACTAGCTAGCTGCCCAGGATACTCAGCCTGAAAAAGGAAAGGGCAGAAAAAAGAAGATTCCTCTGAAACATCCCCTGAACAAACCAATTTCTCCAGGCCCAGCCTTTCTGAACTAAGCATATTCCAGCCAGACCAGCTGCCTCACCTTGCGTAATGCAGCTCCACAAGTAACTGGACTGGCACCCCTGAGCAGGTGCTGCTGGAGGGGTTTGGGCATGGCAGTGCTGCTGCAGTCAAAAACACCCATCATCGCTGGCTTTGGGCACCTAAGGGACATCATGGTCCAAACCATAGGACCTGAAGGATCCCAGTTAGGAGTTGGTGAAATTTTACAGCATCTAAAACTGGTCCTGGAGGTCTAATTCTGCCCTGGGATGTCAACAGGAATATTGCTATTAATATAATGAGGAGAAAGGTCTGAATTTCTATTCCAGAGGCCCGACTTCCCCCAAAAGTACTCTTCTCCAAGCCTACCTCCAAAGACACTCTGATGTCTTATGTGCATGTATAATCATAACTCAGCATTGCTTCGGTGCAGGGAGCACCGCAGTCCAGCTACAGCCATTTTCTATCCTGGCTATAATTAAAGAGTGGGAAACACTCAAATAAGCTTGACGGTTCCACACAATTTAATCAAAAACCTCAAAACCCCACAGACAGCAACAACCACCAGCTCCAAGGATGAAGAACACAGGACTTCTGTGTGTTTTCCCTTTGGCTTTCTCTCTCAAACTGGTTTCACTTGGCTCCAGTTTCATTTTTGTTTGCATTTTTCTCAGATGAGAAGGGAACAAGATGTCATGTTCACTCCTGAAAACAAAAACGAAATTATTCACACCTCTTTTATGCCTTTCTGTCACTAGAGTAAAAGTCTATCCCGATCACTAGACCCAGCCTGTGCATCGGGACAGACATGGCATTTTGGAAGCATAGAAAATCTACTTGTCAAAATGACAGTGATCGGGATCTAAAATCATCTTCAACACTTAAAACATGATGCGTACTTTAGCTCTTACATGTACACATACTTGAAAACATACAATGAACTCTAGAAGACGAGCACAGCCAACAAAAACAACACTATGAGGGTAGAGATGTTTTTGATGAGGCTCACAGCATCTGGCTGCTGGGAAAAGCATTATGAAACCTTCAGATGAGACGCCTACCTGGAAACCACTCTTCTTGTCACCACCTTGGTCTTGGGGTGCAGCTGCTGCAGACCACCCTCCTTTGGGCCTGGACATCATGTCTGTCTTTGCTTGTTTGGCTTTTAAAACTTAACTAGGCTCACTATAAACCAACAGGGTAGCATTGATTTTTTTATGCTAAGGGTGATCAAACATTGGCCCAGGTTGCCCAGAGAGGCTGTAGGTGCTCCATCCCTAGAAACATTCAAGGTCAGGTTGGATGGGGCTCTGAGCAACCTCATCTAGTTGAAGATGCCGCTGCTCATTGCAGGGGGCTTGGACTAGATGACCTTTAAAGGTCCCTTCCAACTCAAACCATTCTGCGATTCTACAATTGAAGGGCTTCACACAGAGACATCCCAAGGTGCTCACTCAAAAACACATCCAAAAAATGAGTGTAGGATTGACACAAAGCATAGTTCATCATGGGATGCACTATCTTCTGCTATAGGATGCTGACCAATTTGGCCTTTCCAAACACAGAAATGGACTTGATTTCTCTCTGTGCCTTCCTGCAGCATCACTCCACACCATTGGTGTCCCCTAGTTCTCTCACCACAGTGACGGACAACCCACTTACAGGACCACCAGAGGAGCACCCAGTCTGCAGGCTCTACTGCAGGAGCAGAGGCAGCGCTGCTGGGCTGAAAGGACACGGCACAAAGTCCATCAGAGCAGACTCAGCAAAGCCTTGAAGAGCAAACTTGTCTACTACTGAAGTCCAATGAAAGCCCTCACATGCTGCAATGCTTGGCCGCACAGGCTGCCTGAGTCAGCTCTTTTCTTCTAAGCTCCATGGAAATGAATCTTCAGGAGGAATTTAAGTAGCTGTTTTGCAACACCAGCTTGGGAAAGACATCCCAAGTACAGATGGCATGCGAGATAGCTCCAAAACAGCTCTTTAAATGCTTTGCTGGATCTCCCACAAATCATTAGGGATGTCTAGATGGAGGCCCTTGTTGCACAGAGCAGGCAACCAGCTAGGAAGACACCCCCTGGACTTCAAGGCTGACTGCCCAGACTGGTGTAGAAATCACTGCAGTGATTTCATGCAGAAATTGCTTGGAAATGGTTCTTTTCATAAACTACCTTGCTTGGAATTACGTTTTTGGATTCTTAGCACATTGTAAACATGGCCGCAAAAGTTACATGAAAACCATAGGAAAATACAGTGACAAGGAACTGAACCCAGTTTAGCTGAAATAGATTAAACCTGAAAGACACAACCATGGTACACAACGTTTCCCAAAAATCTGCTGAGCACAAATACACATGAATCCTGGACTACTGGTAGGAATGTGACTTGAATGAAAATAGATTAATCTTTTACAACTATGCAATAAAAGAGCTTATATCGCAGACTCCAGGCTGCCTCCTTTAAAAATACACCAAGGCTGATCAGTTATCCCGAGATCTGATAATCCTCCAAGAGATATAAACTTTAAACCCACGCCAAGATGCACAGACACAGCCCACCACCATCCCTCCATGGTCCTGTCCCTCAAGACACATCCTAAATAGTACGTACGAGCCCCCACCTGCTGCCTTTTTCTTCAGCTGTCTTCCTTTAGACCTCTGTGACTCTTTGACCTGCAAGCAAGGAGACATCCTAGGTTTTTTCCATCTCCTATTTATACCAGTGCTTTCTAGTGAAGAAATGAATGTCTTTCCTGTAGAAGCTAAGGCAAGATTTGACAGGATCTCCTAACAGCTGTCCAGACACATGAGCTGACCCAAAATCCACGGCAAGCAATTACTTCCGACACGGGAATCTGGTAAAACACCAGCTTAAGGAGCAGAGATGCTTTGGACTTATGTGTGCCAGAAGTCTTTATCAAACACATTAAATAAACTCCTTTAAAAATGATGCAGCATGCTATAGCATTTAGTGGAGAACTTTGGGAGCTAGGATCGGTCTGGACATTGATTCTTTGCTACCCAGTGACAACCCTAAGCAGTTTCCCAAATGTTTACCTAAGCCTGCCCCACTGTCAAAAGAAGATTTGTCTCCTCTTGACCCCATTCCTGCCTCCTCCCTCATGCTACCCCTAATGCTCACATGGATGTGCTGAGCTGTGCCAGGGTCTGATCCGCTCCAAAAATTTACTTTCTCTTGGATGAGTTTCCACTCATCAGTTTGGAAGGGAACACGCAGCTCAGGGGGAGGCACAGAGTTGGGTCACCTTCTGCAGCGCCAGTGCCACGTAGCTGCTTGAGGACCAGCACCCCCAGCTTTAATCGGGAAATTGGGACAATCCATAGCATCTGCACAATGCTGGGAATGGATGGAGCAATGTTAGTTTAAATGAAATAAAGAAGCCTGTTGTCCACTCATGCCCTGCAGGCTGTCACGCTAAATAAAGACATTATCAGAGAAAGAGCAGATACTCAGCGCCTTCATGCTTGTTAATGACCCCGGCACCTTCCGAATCAATCTAGGGACTCTCCTTCCCACAGATGGTCCCTTAGAGACAGACTGCTGTGGCTTTTGTAGGAATAAATGGAAACAAAACAGTTAACAAATATCCAAAAATAGAGTGTAGTTAACGTTTTTTTTTTTTTAATATGGAGATGAAAAATCCCTGGGTGATTTACGTGCCAGCACAGATATTAGCTGCATATAATAGATGCAATATTTTTAATACTAATATTTTGGGCTGAGACAAGAGCGGGAATGGAAAGTATTTCCAGTGCCTTGACTTCTTTATTTTGCAAACATCAGTTGCTAACTGGGGTCAGACAGAAATATTGTTTCTGCAACAAGAGCCCAAACAACTCAAGCTGGCAACTTCTTCACACACTAACCATGCCAGGAGGCCCTGCAGAGCTTCAGCACGTTGCTCCCTCCCAGGTCTCTGGGGCCAACGTCTCCAACTTAGGCTTGCAGGGAAAAGGAGCGGGTGGTAAATGCTCTCCTGGAGAGAGGGTGGCTACTTGCCGTGGCCAAAAACCTGGAAGTCACCACCCAAACCGTGCAGCCGCACCACTGAAGTGCTGCTGGGCTTCTTCAGATGGGCCAGGTCTCATGGAAAGACCTTGTGTGACACAGGGGATGCCATAAAACTTTTTTTCTTACCCATGGAAAGCATCAACCTCTGCTTGCCCTTACCTCTCAGTTCAGTTGCCAGATAGCTTTGGAGAGCAACCTGGCAGCAGAAAGCCCTCCGCGCTCATTCCAAGTGATCACCCGCAACAGCACATTTATATTCGAGGATTGAAAGCAGGAGAAAGAAACAAGTTATTTCACTTTATATTCACTCCAGCAACCAGCTGCTGACAACAGCTCCATGAACTCATGCTGGAAAACAACGTGTAGATGGATAAACTCATTTCCAGTACTGAGGAGCCATGCCGGAAACACTCCACCAAAGAGAAAGCCATTTCAATAACAGATCGGTTTCCTAGTGCAGAGGAACCTGCCGCTATATTTCCTTCCCTCAATTCTGGCTGGCTGAAATAGCATCACGTAGACAGTTGTGTTTTGCACTACATGACGCTAAAACAGCAGCCTTGAAGGACAGTCTCATGGGTGACGGGGTTCGCAGATAAGAGGATCTGGTGGCCATGGGTTCACTGCAAGGTCTGCAGTGGGGGAAGGTCCAACCACAGCCCCTTCCCTCCTTTCTGCCTCAGTTTCCTCACAGCAAAAGGGGGGATGCTTGAGAGCAGCCCTCTGCCAAAAAGCACTTTGAGGTTGATGGACAACAAAACACCACAGCATTGTTTCATCTCTGACTGTCTTCCCTGTGACTCTTCCTACAGCTGACTGACCCAACAGCACCCTATGCTTGCCCACACAACCAGGACTTTCCTGCCAGGTTGGTTAAAAATAAGTTGCATCATCAGCTACCAAAGCAACACCAGTACAACCAAGATGACCAAGGTGCCCTGGGTGGAGGGCCATGAAGATGATCCGAGGGCTGGGACACCTCTGCTGCGGGGCCAGGCTGGGAGAGTTGGGGTTGTTCAGCCTGGAGAAGAGAAGGCTGCGGGGAGACCTGGTTGGGGCCCGTCAGCACTTACAGGGGGCTCGGAAGAAAGATGGGGACAGGCTTTGTAGCAGGGCCTGTGGCGACAGGACAAGGGGTGATGGTTTTAAACTCAAAGAGGGGAGATTCAGGCTGGATATAAGGAAGAAATGTTTTACAGTGAGGGTGGTGAAACACTGGCCCAGGTTGCCCAGAGAGGTGGTCGATGCCCCATCCCTGGAAGCATTCCAGGTCAGGTTGGACGGGGCTCTGAGCAACCTGTTCTAGTTGAAGATGTCCCTGCCCATGGCAGGGGGATTGGACTAAATGACCTTCAAAGGTCTCTTCCAACCCAAACTATTCTATGATCTCAGAGCAGGCGCTGCTGAACGCTTCTGTTGATGGTCTGGCTTTCAAAATGGCAAAACCTGTTTAAAATGCTAACTCCCACTTCGCTGAACACAACTGAAGAGCCAAGGTAGTGCTCAACAGGCACTTGGTCTGCAGGCACAGCCACACAAGCACTTTAACTCTCATGACATGAAAAGAAGGATGGTTCAAAATCAACAAAAGGAGGTATTTCTTTACATAATGCACAGTTAAACTGTGGAGCTATGGTACAGGAGATGCGAGTACTAGGAGTTTACAAGGGTTCAAAAAGCACATTGCCAAAGTCATGAAAGGAAAATCCATCAGGAGCTGCTGGACACAAAGGTGAGCAAATGTGGTCCTGCAGATCCTCAAAGTATAAATTCCGGGAGAATCATAGAATCATTTTGGTTGGGAAGGAACCGTAACACCATTCAGTCCAGCCGTTAAGAAGAGGAGAGCACTGCTGGGAAGCAGCATTACATGCATACCCTGCTCTCCTCACGCTCCTCCTGGTGTGCGCTGCTGGTCAATAAGCCAGGTGGTCTGGTGTGACCCACCACAGCTCTCCTCCTGCTCTTACTGACCTCCTGACTAGCTCGAGCACACCATTAGCACATGCAACTGCAAATGAAAAACTCCTGCCCCTCTGCTGATGCAGGATGGCATGGCAACCACAAGATAAGGTGAGTAATCTCCCAGCTGGGGGGGGGTTGCTGGATAAGGCACTCTGCATGCACAGCCAGTGGCACACGCAGGCAATTACGGCCGCCCAGCTCACATGCTGTAATTCATTAAGCTGCAGTAACGCAATCACCCAGCTGAGCCCTTTTAGGAACAAACCACCAAGACAATATTGTCCTCTGGGGACCTGCAGTTCAGAGAATTAATTTAGTGTAATAACTCCCAGTGATGTTGCGGACAATCAAACTGAAAGAAACGATGATCTGTCTCTAAATTGCCTGTAACCAACCCCTCAGCTGATGTCCTGCTCATCTGTTACTGTCAGCTCTGCTCAGGCAGAAGGGGCTAGCACCGACTGTTTGTTCGGGACTTTCATGCCTATGAACACTTAATCCTTGAGGAACCCCATTGTGAAGGACCAGCACTCCAAGAAGGAGTTGTTCACCTTGTTCTCTGGGATCCTCAGCTTCAGCCAGTGCAGCTTTCTTAGTCATATGGTTTAGTTTTAGATAGTCCTGTGAGGAGCAGGGAGTTGGACTCAGTGATCCATATGGGATCCTTCCAACTTAAGATATTCTATGATTCCTTTCCGAGATGAACATTTAGTGCAGTTGTTCCTCAAAAACATGGCCTGTCCTTCACCACTGGTTCAAAGTTTCTGAGTCTGAAGCAGGACAGCAACCATTATTTTAACAGCACCTCTCCTTAGGTGCTTTCAGCTGCCTCGAAGTTTTTTTGCATCATTACACTCTAAACACTACGATTTAGCTACATGCTAGCATTGCTACTCATCATTGCAGGCAAGTACACCACCAGAGGCTTACTTTCGTCCTTAAAAAGAAAAAAATTATTGGTCCTGAATTTGCTCAGGAGAAGAGCTCTCCCACAAATAGCAGCTTTTCATAGCCACCATTACACTGGCTCAACTCCTCCTCACCCTGCTCAGCGTAGATGGCCGTGACATCCCCGATGGGTTGGAGATGTCCCCTCTGCATCCCCAAAGGGATCCCCATGCTGGCTTCAGTAACCCCCATCAGCTCCCAGGAGGGCACGGAGGAGACAAGAACATAAGGAGGAGGATGAAAACCTGATTTCCAGATGCTGCTCCACAGGTTCAGACCCACATTAAACCTAATTAATTTGACTTGGAAATCCTACTGAAAAGGAAAAGGGTGTTTCAACCTTTTCAATTCCTTCCCTTCCTCTTTCTTCTGCTTCAAAACCATTTGTTGAGTTCACTAAAAGCACTGCAAATCATTTAGCTCAATGCTAGTTTTCAGCTAGTACCCACTCCATCCAAAACACTTTGTTTTGTTCCAGCTAGAAGCAGCAGCACTTCGGCACTAAAATAACGTCTTGATATTGTTGCTTTCTTTAATAAACATCCTCTCCTCTCACTGCAAAGCCCTCAGTAAATGGCCCTGGAAGAACAAAAGACATTTCTGTATTGTTTTAAGTTCTCTTCCTTTCTGAAAAACCTCAATTAAAACAGTGAAAAAGCAAACGTGTTGCTACTATATTCTGTAATTATGAACTCATTTCTATTCACTTGCCCAGCAGGAGAGGTTTGTCCTGGTGACCTCTGAAAACAGGTTTCTAAGGCTTTACCAAAATTTCACAGCCTTAAAAATGACATGTTGATGTCAGCCGTAAACCAGCTCACCTTCGCCTTCACCCAAAATAACTCGCAATCTTAAAATCCAGGGTGAGGGCCATTCCTGTGACTATTTTTATTTGTTGAAGGAGCCCTAGCGCTGGCCATGAATAGATTGGCATGGGAGTGGCTCTGGAAATAGCGTAACCCTTCAAGACAGCGTGAAAATTGCATGAACGTGGGCTATCACCTTATTGTAAAGAGTTTTCAAATAACTACCTTGCATGGCATGTTCCCGAGTGATTTTTGGGCTTTCCTCAGCAATCCTTCCAGCGCAAAAGCTACCAGGCCCAAAGAGGATGCGTGCCATCGTGATCCCAACCTCTTGACTTGCCCATGCAATGCTTGCAGGAACAAGCCTAGAGTTTTCTTTTGGTAAAGTCGCACTGAGAAAACATTCTGTGAGAGAAAATGCTGGGACAACTTGGTTATGTATGTATATATCTTGGTTATATATGTGTGTATACACATATCTTTAAGCAGAGAGTGAAAGATAAGGAAGGTAAACAAGAAGTAAAACCATTTCTTTTATAAGAGATGAAACAGCAGACAAGAAGATAATGCTTGAGAACCCAGAATCAGATAACAATGAAAGCAGAATAGCAGATTTTCATGTAAAATAAAGTAGTATTGTCCTTTAAACACAAGCTAGACAATAGCTTTACAATTCACACACAGGACTATAAGCCACACTGATTTAGCATCCATGCCTGACCCTCCCCTGATTTCATGTGCCCATGACACACCTAAGCATATATATTTCTTTTCTCCTAACATTTAGGACCAAATCCAAGGGCGCACATATACATCCACAATACAGCTCAGGCAGACCTCAGGACCCTACAGCTCCCATCGACCAATTCCCAAAATCCCACCAGGCCCCAAGGGTCTGGATCAGCTTACGTTTTGTCTGAAATGTAAGTGCCAAAAGCATCACTGCCGTACATGTCCTGAGGTGCCACCATCTCCTCAGTTCAGCCAGCTCCTGCCTTAAGACACAGCAGATCCATGAAGCGGGCACACACCCACCCACCAGCTCCCTTCTAGACTAAACCTTCTAGAAGAAGGTGCAAATTGTTAATTGAAGTGCAAACAAGTTAGGGGCTGTAGCAGCAGTTGGCAATGCTTTTAAGGGGCTCAGGGCTAAACCCTTCCACCTGTGATGACAACAGTTTGCTCTGTCAACACCTGTTTACAAAAAACTACAGGCAAAAAAGCCAACTACAGACTTCACCCAGGCTGCTGAAACACCCGTGACTGGTGTCACCTGCCGCTCATTAGCAGCACTGAGCCAGCGTGGCTGGTAGGCCAAGCTTCTTCTGGCCAGTGAAGCCAGGCGGCCTCAATAAGGGGTCGAGCTAAATGTGGGTGAGGGATCTCATCAGCCATGTGCATCTTCCAGGTATGGACACAAGCCCATTTTCTTCAGACACCAGAAACGCTTATGACAAGCATGCTCTGAAGTGGAGACTGGTACCCCCAAAAGCTTCCCAAGAAGTGCCAAGGCTGCACGCTCTGCGAGCATGAACATGTCTCAGTGGAAACCCTTGCTTTCCTTGGCTGAGATTTCTCCTCCATGAGATGGGAGAGAACGGGATGCCCAGTCTCAAGTCTTTGTTCTTGCTGAAGAGAGCCCAGAAACAAATCCCCGTCCCAGCGCTTCCTCCACATGAGGTGTTTTGGCTCAGCTCCTCCCACAGCTCTTTGTTTTTCAGACTTCCTTGGTTCTGGTCAACATGGGAAGGCAAAATAAAGCAAGGAAACCTGTTCTCGTAAGATGGCTAGACATTTTTCTTATGTGGGGGCCAGAAGATCTCGGTGAGAAGCTTTTCAGGGCTCTCCAAACACCTGTGATTGCCACCTTTGGGAATTCCAACCTTGTCCCAGGGGAAGGGGAATCCTCCCTCCTCTCTACAGAGCACTGGATTATTGTAGAGTTGCTCACAAAGTTCAGTCTCTTGCAAGACTTTTACCAGCGTGCCATGGTGGAAACCTCAGGTCCTATGCATAGGTGCTTAGCGTACAGAACAACTGCTTCCCAAACAGCTTACAGCAGCAAGATGCATTTAATGCACGGGGAGGGGGTTACACAGCATCCCACAGAGGGTGGGTTCAAACTGCCTAATTTTAGGTGTCTGCGATGTCAGAGGCCAAATGTGAGGTGAGGATCTAAACTCCATGGCAGCCCGGCCAGTACAGGTGGTGGACTGGGAAGGGAGTGACCTGGCCAAACGCCTGCTTCATGCTGAGGTGAACCATCCTCCAAACTCCACCGACTGCATTCCTCTGAGTGTAACAGGAACTTTGGCACTCAGTTCATATATGGTCAACATAGTTATGGACACGTGTGGTGGGATTCAGATGGTGGTGTTACTGTAGATGCTCTATTGCATCTGGCTCCCACTGCATTTTGGTGCAGGTTTCACAAGGTCCAGTGCCTGCCAGCTCCTTGCACGGATTTCATGATATGCTAGGGCATCAGGAATAGCAGCTGTGATCATGGAGGTGAATCCCAGCATTCTCTGATAAAGGTGAGAACTGAAACGAGGTCTTCCCAGGGCCTTGGATACAAGAGCAGTTGCTTTGCTAGCCTTCTCCCTAGTTGTACGGCCACCACAAGCTCCTGCTCCCTGTTCCCTAACACTCACAAGAACGGGCAGCAGCAGAAAAGGAGTGAAGAGCTGTCGGTGCCAACAACTTGCTGTCTTCCAGCCCAGCCCCTGCTGCCACGCAGGAGAAAAATACCTAATAAATACCAAATTTTGATGAAATCAGGTGTCCCTCCACCACAGACACATGCTGAGGTTCTCCTGGATTTGTTGCTGGAGCAATTATTTTGCTTTCTGTGAAGCAACATCATAAGACCCTGAGCTTATCCAGCAGGCCATTACATTTCTATTGAGGTTTCATAACAGTAAAATGCTTTGCCGGTGGTACATAAAGTCTTTCAATCAGCTGCAGAGATGGAGAAAAACAACCTGCAAAAGCCTCCTGATGCCATAAAGTCTACTGGCAGCTTGGCAATTCAGGTTAAATTTAGTCTGCAGGACAGGGGTCACTTCAGTCACCAAGATCACACACAAAAAAAGGAATAAAAAGTCTTGTGTTGTAGAGTTTTTATGTAATGACAAAGCCGCTCTCAATAGAGAGGTGGCAACCCTGCAGCTGGGAAACGCACCCAGCTCTCTCCTGCCCCTGCCTCCTGGCATTAAAAAAAAGGAACAATGAAAGGAAAGGATTAAATTTGCTTAGATGAGTATCTTTTAACCCTTCTGCACCATGCCTTTGGCTAGGCACACAAGGAAGACAGAGCAGATATGGAGAGCGGTAATGGGTACGCATCTCCTGAAGTCCTGCTCAAGTGGAGCGTGTTTTCTTGAACTCACAAAGGTTTATTTTTCTCCTTACATTAGTCTTGAGCTCACAGAGTGCTCCAATATTTACAGAAGTACGTTTTCACCGTATTACATGTAATGCAAAATCCTTTTAGCTGGTGCTAGCATTGGGAAAGGAGCTGTAAGTCCGGCATCGCCTTTCACATGTGTTTTGCCGGCAGGATCGCAGCCGCACCATCTGCCTTCAGGGGTGACTCACGGCTGGGCATATTTTCACTGACACCCTCAGTGTGTAAGGGCTTAGCGCTGATCACAACGGCAGAAACAAGAGCAGCTGGGTGGAAAACCCCTACTCACCCTGCCACAGCTTGAGACATGGGTGACAGGCAAAACAAACTCCCCGATCGATGCTAAATGCCAGCTGTTCCACCTTACTGCTACTGATGTTTCACATGGACTACTCAACTAATGGGAAGACCCTATGCCTGCAGCTCTGGTGATGGTGCTGTGGCAGGTTAGTTGCTCTTAGGTGAGCCAGTCCACGACTGATGCTAGATATAAAGTTGGCTGAACTTCAGATGGCTTCTGCAGAGCTATTTGATCATCTGTGTCCTGTAGGTCCCAGGGCCGGGATTACTGCATAGGGATGGCGCTGGACTATTACAGCCCCACACCACGCTATGTCTTGTTCACTGAGCCCAGAGCATGGTGCAAAGGCAGCGAGGGGTCTTGATGAAGCCAAGCCACCTCCAGATCTCAGCTCCAAGAGGTCCCTCTTGACAAGAAGCTGCAGTGGCGCCCAGCAGCTCCACCCGCGGCTGAGTCACGTCCAAACGGATGCCCGCAGGTCATCAGGAGGCTGCTTTTTGATCATTCGAGGACCGCTCCTTCAATGGGCAGTCTGGTGCAGGCTTTGTTCTCAACAACCTCCTCCTGGGAGCAGGGTCCCAGCACCATGACCCCTGGCAGAGCCTTCTCTTAGACGCCTGGAAGGAAGGGCAGCGGGGCTGGGTGATGCCAGCGTGTCTGGCCAGCGCAGCTCTGCGGGTAGGAAGGGGCTCCTGCTTGACCCCTCCTGATACCATCTCTGCCCTGCTCCATCACCGCCTTGCCCAAAGAGCAGCTGATGGACTAACCAGGTCCCAATGATACCAGGTCTTCATATGGACCTACCCGATAGCCTTGTGAGAGGGAGCCTATGTCCCCACAAACATGGGGAGGAAGGACCTTGTGCCACTGCAACTCCCTCAAGTTCCCTACATCTGTTACTCCCTTGGTGGCAATCAAACCAGGCCTTCCTCTGATTTCCAGTCTTAATTAAATGAGCAGTTTTATCTGGTTGCTGTTCACAGCAGCATGTTTCTTCAGCAGAAATAGCCCTCCTCCCTCTGCACCGTTTGCCCCTGGGTACCTCAAGAGCATCTGCATCCACACCCCGCCTCTGCCAGGCAAGGCTGAACCAGCCGACCTGTGCGGAGCAGCATTTCCTTCTCTGGGCTTTCAAGTTTATTTTATTTTTCACTTCCCTGGGTGATCCTGGATTCTCATATTAACAAACAGAAAAAAAAAAAAAAAAAAGCACAGAAAACATTTGCTTTATGTCTCATCTCACCTCAAATCCTCCCTTGCTAATGGCTCCATCTGACTCCAGCATCATGCTGTCCTGCAACTCCCACCCGACCCCATGCCTTCTCCCTGCATGAGGAGATCTTGCCCTTGAAGGAGCAAGCTGGGCAAAGCTGATTCCTGTGATGTTTTATGACAGGGTAAAGTGGTAGAGTGCCCTTTATGGTGTTTTGAAAGGAAATTGTACAGGAACAATGTCCCGAGCAGCGTGTCTATTGAAAACGCTTCACAAAAGGAGTTCGCCACAAGAGGAAAAGCAGCTTAATCAGTTGAACTAATCACTGTAGGTGGTTGAGTGTCCCTGAGGGTCTGTAAAATCAAAGATAATGGCAAAAGAAATATATCACAGCTTGCCTACGCTCCTCAGTGGAGCCGCTGGCGGATCTGGACGTTCCCCGCCTGGCCCCGAGCCCGCCGTGACCATCCTTTGGTCGTCCCTATGCAGGCCCACACTTGCCTCCGTGCGAGACCCCGGCCGGGGCCGCGTGGACCAGCTGGGACGAGCCCTGGGAGGTCCCTCAGCAATGTGGTGGCCCATCAGGATGAGCCGGGCTCCGAGCAGGGAGGCAGGACAGGGGTGCCCGCCCCCATACGCTCACCCCAGCTAACCCGATTTTCAGCGTGGGCGCGAGCACAGCCGCGCTTACACAACCCTCCCGCTTCAGGAAGAGGAAACCGTCCCTGACAGCCGCCCGGGGCTCTCCGGGGAAGGAGGATATTTCTGCCTCCCCCAGCTCTCAATCTAATTAAAAACAGAAAACAACATGCACCAAAAAAAAAAAAAA